>VXAA01004131.1:382537-445345 GCA_013399115.1 Anseranas semipalmata | reverse complement strand
GGGAGCCGGGCACGGCGGCGGTGGGGGTCGGGCTGCCCGGGCCCGCGGGGCGGAGGCGGGGGCTCCGGCCCCAAGCGGGGCGGCCTGAGCAGAGCCGGGGCAGCGTGGAACTTCTTTCTTTCCCCTTCTCTCCCTCTCTCTCTCTTTTTTTTTTTTTTCTCCTTCTCCTGAAGCGGCATGCGTGTTTCCAACGCAAACCCATTTTCAGAGGGGTCAGAGCCAGCCCGCTGCAGGGGGCCCACACGCTCCCGCTCGGGCTGCCGAGCGCTGCCGCTGCGCTCCCGCACCGTGTGAAGGTGCCGCCGCGGGGGCCAGCTGCGGGCGCTGAGCTGGGGCGCTGCTGCTGCGGAGCGGGCGGCTCTCGGAGAACCTCGTCCCTTACTTAGCGTCTGACAATGCTCAGAGATTGCACATTTGTGTAAATATAGTCCTGAGCTGTGTAAATATATTTTTAGGTCTCCTAAAACCACATAAAACCAGTTCTGTTAAACACTTATTTTGGTAAGACTATTATTAACTGCATAGATCAAATTTATTTCCTGCCAATCCATATTTAGGCACTTACGAAATGCCAAGTTTTTCTCCGCTCTCTCCTTTTTAAATACCTTTTGGAGCTGTTAGTACTTATAATGTAAACCATTTCTAGTTGCAAATTGGAAACCTCTGAGCCATAATGGTCTGTTGCATTTAGCTGGCTCTCTCTTGTAAGCCCTACATTCTCATGCAAAAAAAAAAGAAGAAAAAAAAAAACTTAGGAGATTCATGTTTAGAAAATTGGCTGCATACATACATCGTAGCTGTTTTTTAAACCTCAGCACCTAAGTCACATTTTCCATTCCAAATCTTAAGAGTGGTTAAACTATGTTAAAGGGATACATTCTACCTTAGTTCCCGTGCAAGCTTTAGGGAATTTTAACACAAAGGAAAATGGCTCTACAATTTAAAAGAATTGTAGACTAACCGCTTCTTGCAGTGCCTGAAACGCAGCAGCACCAAACAGTGAAAGGGACTATTGGCAATTGTTAATGACCAGAATTGGGTTTGTTGTCCGCATGGAGAAGCGTACAGAATGTAAATGGAATACATATGGTGACAAATACACTGATAAAAGTATTTTTTACATTCTTTAAGATGTATATTTGTAATAGTAAGCTAGTTTTCACGACATTATTAATTAGAATACTTCAGTTATAAAGATTATACTCAAGCTAGCAGAACTGTGTTTATGAAATCGTACCCTGAAATAAGCAGGCTGGTTTTGTTTGTGTATCTCCTTAGCTTAATAAAGCTAGAGAAAAATGATAAAAAATAAATTGAATTTAAAGGAGTTCTTTCTTGTGAAGAAAAAGTCCTTATATTTTAAAAATGCAACTTCTCCTCTGCCCTAGCTCTTGGGTAGGTAAAGGCTGGATCAACCCAAGAAGGATACGGTGAGTTGCAGACCTGCTGAGATCCCCGTCTGCCCTGGCTTTGGGGATATTCACACTTCTGGCGTCTCCTGAGCTACATGTGTACCCAACTTCAGTACATTAAGTTTGGAGATGGGTCTTCCTGCATGGATTGGAGCCTGCAGGAGGTGACCAAGGATACCTGTGTTAGCAGCGTCTCTCCATTAGTTACAGAAGGAGCATAGGCTCCTAAGTTAGACGCTAGTAGGTAGGTGCTATGAATATCGCGCTGTATGCACGAATGTGTAGCTTTGACTGTGGTTGTCTTCGGTGGGCGGAAGAGTTATTTCTGTTTGCAAGGTTACGGCACCTAGAACGTGGTGATCTAACCGAAGTCTGTAGATGCTGACCTTGCTTGGTCTTGTGACTTTGATTAAATGTGTCCTGCTCAAATCATTCTTGAAGGGACCTGGAATTGGAGTACCCTTCGGTGCAGCTCCTTGCATTTAAATGTATGTCCAAAACACTTGCTGAAAATGAATCCAGGACCCTGTCTTCCCAGAGGAACTCTGTCTCTTTACAAATATGTAAGATACGAGCTCCTTAAGGCGCCTTCTGCAGACATGGGAAAGAAAGATAGGAGTTGGTAGTAGGTTACCCTTTCCTTAAGGAAATCCAGTGTGGTCTAGCAGTGCCGCAGGAAACATTGACCTGCAAAGCTCTTGTGGATGTCACCCGAGGCAATAATGTGCGAAGAGGTTGGGACTTGAAAGCTTATTTGATCTTGAAGTGTCTCAGAGATGCAGGAAAGGATGTTCAAACCAATGAAAATGATGACGTCAACGTAGAGCGGTGACGGTCCTTGTGGCTTCTTGTGTGGGATGAGCTTCTGCAGCATGATCAAGAAGGAGGAAGAGCGTCTTAGGTCAGTAGCATTGGGAGCAGGTTGTTGAGACACCGGGAGGAAAGGCGTGGGAAGTCAGAATCCAAGGTGATGATTTTTTACTCGTGCATTCTTTGCGTTGCATCTCCTTAGGCAGTTTTGCATTGCATCTCCTTAGGCAGTCCTTGGGAACAGCTTTGTCCTCCTGCGTGAACCACTGAGCCAGTTCGATGGACACTGGGTGGACATTCTTGTTCCTGACTGAAGTTCATCTGCTTCTACCGCCCCTATTCGGTGATAATCAATGTATTGCTTTCAACTGGTTTGTGCCTGCTTTTGTTTTAGGTATCTTGTTAAGATTATCAGACAGCAGTCATATTGGTGCAAATGGTTCTCCTTTGGTTAGTGTGACCGAGCAGTCTGTATGAGGTTTGGGAGGATAGAGAGTGTTAATGTAACCGTGATGTGATTAATGCTTTGTTTCCTCTCCGACTGTAAACTGGTTCCTACTAAAGCAGCTGCAAACTTTTAAAATGCTTTTGAATAAGATTCATTTGCTTCTTCAAGCTGTTTTGTAAACAATTTAAATATTTTTCTTTTAGTAAATACTGAAAACTCAAAGAATTTAAAACTATTTAAAAGAGGTGGTTGGTAAAAACTAAGTAATAAATACTTCTAGCTCCCAGGGCTGAAAACAGATATTGTATTGGAACTTTGAGCTGTTGGCTGTGTGAATGTTAACTTGTCTGAGTGGAATAAATAGTATAGCTGATTAAAAGTAGTAATAACTACTGCGGTATTTGTTTTTGTTGGCGTTATCAAATTTGAATGTGAAAATGAATGTTTCACTTGAGAGACCTTGGTTTACGATTATTGCATAATGATGAATATTGATACCATTTGCAAAATCTCTCTCCTGTTCCAAATTCGCTGAACTAGCTGAAAGCTCCCTTTAGGTAAAAAATTAACGTCATATATTTTTTCAGATGTGGAAACAAAGGGAGTTTGAGATAGCCTGAGATAAAGTGAACGAAGGTACAAGTGGGAGAGAGGAGAGGAACTACGAGGGAGGTGTCGGGGCTCCTCAGACGGTTGTTCCCGTGAGGTGGCAGCTATGGAGCCACGCTGCCTGCCCGCCACCCGCTCTCAAGACAGCTCTCAGTTTCTTGTCCCCCTTCCCAGCTCCCTGCTAAGCACTGTGCCCGGCTCCCCCGAGCCACCAGGCACAGCACCCCGGACCCCCACCGTGAAAATCCACCCTGAAATTGGGGATAGATGTTTGCAGATCAGCATTACGTTCTCTGGAGCATGCAGTAATTGGGAGGCAGTCACGGCCAGGAACTCTGGCTGGTTTGGAGGTTATGAGTAGTGAAATTTGAGCAGGCCTTTGTTGGTGTAACAATTCTGGAGGTAGGCTGGGAAGTGCTTGCAGGGAAGCTTTTTGCCCCTCCCTCTGCTCTCCCCCTCCCATTCCCCGGCCATTCCTAAAAGAGAGGTTTAGTATAACCATATTTGCGTTTTACTCGTTGCAAAGCCTTAAACTTTTATGGGTCTTTGAATTTTATTTCTCAGTAAGTGGTTCTGCACTTTATCTGTACTTACTATCACTCGGAGCTTGTGGTACTGAAGTTCTGCGGCTTGCTTTATCTCGATGCCCGAGCGCTGTGCCAGGCAGCGCAGAGCAGAGGTGCTGGTGCGGAGTGTCCTCTCCTGCAGCACCAAATGGAGAGGCAGGCTGAGGCTTATCTCCCTTCCCGCACTGGCACGGCCGCTGCTTTTTCTGGCAATAGTCACCGTGCTCTTCTATGAGAAACACCCAGGGTGTGCTGCTGTGACCTGGCTTCTCACTAATGGCATTATGCACAGCACGGTGCCTCTGTGGCCTCTGACCACTACCTCTCCAAACACTTTTCTTCCTGCTTTTTCTTCTGGTGTCACTGACTTTTGTTGCTATTTCGGTCTTTGTGCGAAATGCAAGAGTTTATTGGTATTATCCACTTCCTTGTTATCGAGGCTGCACTTTATTATTTGGCTAGGCTCAAGACCCTGGTGTGGGACAGTGAGCTGGTGATGGAACCACTGCGAGGGGGCTGGGTGGGGAGAGGGGGAGGTTTATGTCGTAAAACCTCAGCCATCCCACCAGGAGCCCCTGCGTGGTCCTTCGGGTGCTCCGAGAGGTGGTTTCATGAACTTGTCACCTCCAGAAGCTCCGTTAACAGAGCTGAGGTGCCTACCTTCGGGCCGGACTGGCTGCATGGCCCTTCAGGGTCTCTTTCGTGAGCATCTCTCCGTGTGATCGGAGCAGATTGCTTTTCCCTTGTCTTTTACTTAGCATGACATGAGCGGGGAAGTCGGGGTTTATCGTCGCATGGCATCCCTCGGAGGCTGGTCAGGCCTTCCTGGGCCCCGCGCTGTGGTTGTGTTGGGCAGTAATAGCCTGGGGAAGGAGCTTTCTCATCTTGAAGAAATCTGCCAAGCACTGAGGCAGCTTTTGTGTCTTTCACAGACGCTTTCTAGAGTGCTCAGAGTTCTTAAAAGCAAGAATAGCCATTTCTAAGTTTTTAAATTGCACAGGCTTCTACAGTACACTGAATGTTAGAAGTATTGATTGCTGTTCTGAAGCAAGCTCTTGACATTGAGTAAGAAGCTATCATCAGGCAGTGAATGGAATAATGTATGATTCATGGTTTTCAAATCTGTTAGTAGTAGGAAAAGGCATTTCCTTGGATGACAAAATCTTGAAGGCGTTAACAGAGAGGGATGGAGCAGACCACAGGAAACGGTTGTGAGAGGCAAGGAACTGTTAAACATTTTAGGTCCTCATGGATTTCAGTGTGGATAAAAATAGTTATATGGTTGAAATTATATGTTAAAGTGCTGAAGCTTCTCTTTTTGGAATGTAATTCTTCTAGTTCTTGAATTTCTTCAGAGATTGACTTAATCCGTTTTAGAAATTCTTGGGCTTAATGAAGATTTGGGTACAGAATATTTTTATGCTAGACTGCTGAATGAATGAATTTTGCGTTATATTTGCCATTTTTTCTCTCTTCAAGCATTTTCAGTATTCTGTTGCTGAAGTATACAGAGCCACTGCTTTAAGTGTAGCTGCCTCTGCTGTTACTTTATGGTGCTCATTGATCTGGTTAATTAATGTGTAAGGCTAAAACACTGAGACTTTGGACTCTGGTTAGACGTCAGCCTGTTACTGGAAACCCAACCTACATCCTTTGGACAGAGCATTTAGGTGCGGTTTGTACATGCAGCACACACATCTTTACACATCATACTGGTAATCGGTATGGAGATCTTTGGAGGCTACCTGCCTTCATATTAAAGAATGTGATTTCCAAAAGTCCAAAGAGCCCAGTAGTCCTGGTATTTTTTGGGAGGTGGGGAGACATCTGAATATCACTTGGATGTCAGAGGTTTCTCCTGTTTATTTTAGACTTCTGAAAAGCAGGCAGGTGTCTGACTATAATGAAGGAATTTAACACTGGGCTCTAGTTTTTTTAAACTCTTGGCCCCTCCTTATTCTTTCTTTTTGAGCTTGCAGGCTCTGAGCAGAAATTCTCTCTTGGTAACGTAACCCTGAGCAAATATTTACATTCATGAGATTCTTGCTACTTCAGCAATCGTTTTGGGCCTTGAGGTTGGAACAGGGTGAAAGTTACTGTACCAAACACTGGGGCTGGGGAAGGTGAGGGGAAAGGGGGCCTGGAGAAGCTTCCAGATGTGTTTTTTTCCATGTTTGGTGAGAATCACCTGTTCAATGTACTTCAGTTGTCGCTCCACAAACATTGCAGAATTGCAGAATAAGATTTGCAGAGATAACGATGGTACCTGCCACTGTCCCCGTGCATATCTGGAGCGTGCTTGCGGTTTGAATTTCACCCACGTCTTCAAAATAAAAATGTTTGTGTTAAACTGATGTGAATGGGGTGGAAGGGAAGACTGAGGTGGAAAGGAAGGAAAGGTGGTAAGTAAAATGCAAAAAGCATAGAAAGAAAGAGGAGGAGATTTTGAAGAAAGTGTGTTTGAAATTAACCTATGGACGCTGCAGAGATGAAACAAAGATGCTCTGGGGTACAGAACAATAGAGAACTGGATAAATAAGGTGAAGGAAGAATGATTTATTTATGGCTTTCGTCCATTTTTACATCCCCCTACAACGAGGACAAAGTGCCACCAGACCTCTGCCTCCCGTGTTTGTGTTTTCTGGCTGCTGCCGTAGTCCCGCAGCGTGCCCTGTGCTGGCCGTGCGGAACTGCAGAAGCGCGAGGATGGCGGTGAGGCGGGTTTCTTGGGGGGTTTCTCGGGGGTTTCTCAGTGGCGGCTGGGCACTGGCATGCATTTGAGGCCATACACAGAGCCTGGCGGTAGCGGTCCGGCCTCTGGGTGAGCGCGGCAGCGGCGGCGCTGCCGGCAGCGAGCGGCCCGGCCGTGCTCGGGCGGCAGAGCTGCACAGTGGGCCCGGCGTGACGCGGGGCAAGATGGCGGCCGGGCGGCCGGTGCGCCAAGTCCGGCTCCCTTGGGTTTTAGGCACGGGGCGCGAAGCGTTGATTTGCTGCAAATTTACTCAGAGCGCGAATTTGTTGGAAGATCTTTGACCTCGCTCTGTGCTGGCGAGCTCTGCGCTGTGCGAGGCATTACCTGTTGTCCTCCATCGGGCGTGAAAGCGCCAAGCCAGCACAAACCACGCATTGTGTTCCCTGTGAAATCTGACAGAAGTGGGATTGTGCCCCTGCAGCAGGATCTGTGCTGGTGGCTGACACGGTTCTGCCCAGATCTACCGGAGCCGTGGCTGAATCTACAATAGCTCACAGTGATTAAAGGTCTAGCCCCCGGGCTGTGGCAGCGTACAGCTACATGTTGGAACGGTTACCGTTTGCATTGAAGTAGCATATATGGTTTTTCTATTTAAATTTTTTCCCCTTTTTTCCTGTTTGTTGAGTATCTGCAAAGCCCTGGGTTGGGGGAGGATGAATTTGCCCAGAGGAAAATCTCAGCTTTCCAATTTCCTGTTGGAGCCAGGTGTGCCACCTCCGTGCATCGCTCGCACCGGCTGCGGGAGTTGTTCGCTTGGGTCGAGGTTTCCCATGGAGAAACAAACAGTGCTGCCTGCTGGGCCCTTCTGTGTCTGTTTTACTAATCGCTATTAAAATTCTTACAGCCAGCTTCTGACCTGTAAAAATACAGGCCAAATACAAAAGCTGGAGGGAACAACAGCCCCCCATTATTAGCCAGTTTGGAAAATAATCTCTTAAATGTATTTTCAGCTTGGGCAACTACATGTCTTACCTTGCCATTCCTAGTTTATTAATGAGGCTACAAGTGTTCGCAGGTGACCAGATGGGGAGAGTAAAGTTTTCCTCAGAATAAAAAAAATACCAATAAAAGCCTGCCTCACCCATACTTTCTGGAACTGCTGGGATTGGGTAGTTGGTCTGAGTTAGGGCTGCTTGATTTTGATGGTTGTGCAGCCTGAAAAGTTGCTTCACTTGGAATGTAGAACAGATGCTATTCTTATTCACTTGAAAGAGAAGACACTAAGACACTTTTTTTGTGTGTGTTTCCCAGACCATGCTAAATCCTAAGTTATTTTAAAAATTGCTAATCTTCTTGTTAGGACAAAGAAACCGTGCAAGTGAATATTGAGGATGAAGGAACTGGTGGTTGTTAGTCATTGCTTTAGTGCAGCGTTTGAGCTCTGCCAGTGGCCGCAGCCACTGTATCAGACCTGAGGAAATTTGTAGCTAACAGCTGGGGTACAGCAGGCACCAAGAGGTGGTTTGATTTTTTTCCCCCTTCTAACTCCCACTCTCAGCTGTTCAAGGACTGGATTGTGTCTTAAAGCAGGAGGGTTCATAAACTTCCAGAACTCTTGGCCTCCGCTGAAATAGGACTTTTCTTATAGGTGGTTACAGATTTAGGATTGCTAGTATGTATTTAAAAAAACAAACACAAAGAAACAAAAAAAAACAAAGAAAAGACTTGTACCTCTAGTGATACCAATGGAAATGCATTTCTGGTCGCTGAGTGCTGCAGTCTGACTCCGCTACTAGCATCCTTTGGGAATGGGTTCCACAGTTGTTTTTCTCAGGACATAGAGACAGAAAAATAACTTGTTGCTTCAATTTTGGGTTTAGCTCTGATTTGTTTGTTAGTTTGATTCTACTTGTTAGAGTGGTGCCACTGTTTTGCTTGTGTGTTCAAAGTCTTCACACATTGTATTTTGACAATAAACACAAGGAGGTGGGGAGCGTTCAGCCCAGCTGCTGTGTGCAGGGGCAAAATGTTGCATTTTGAATCCGGATCGACTCTCCCAAAGCAGTAAGAAACCTGCAGGTAAGTCACCTCCTTCACTGGAGGAAGCTCAAACTCCGTTGGTTTTTATGAGCTTTCTTGGTCACCTTGTTGTCCCAGGGCTCCAGGATGACTGAGGAACCCTTGTCTGCTGCTGATGAAGGGAAATGTCAGCCTCCCGCTTGCCTTTCCATTTCCCACTGTTCTTGGTCTCTCACCTCTCCTCTCATCTCGTGGTTCTGTGGTGCCTTAGGTCTTCAGGATATTCCTGCTGAAATCTCTTTCCAAGATGTGTTTCTGTTGCAGCATCTTCTTGGCTGACAGTATGTGTTAAAATTAATAAAAACTGAGCTGCTACAGCTATGGGCTAACTTAGCATTGATCTTCTTGTCCTTCTGGTGGCCAGATTGCACACATGCACGTTTGTACTTGCAGCCTTCTGAGGCTTTTGTTTTTAGATCAAGCGTTCAGGGTTTAGGTAGATCATGTGCACGCACTTTTGTTAACTGCTCAAATGTATTGCTGCTTCCCGTTTTTGTTTTTTCCAGAATTTAAGTTCCTCTATCTTGCAATGGAAAAAACAACCTTATGTATTAAATCAGACTTTTGAGCATGTAGACTCTGGGTGTAGCATGCAGAACTCTGGGTGTGGTGATACGATAAGTAACGAAACCGATCATCATTGTCATTCCATAGAACTGCACATCATATGTGAAATCCCCCTGGGGCCTTACCGAGGAGGGCTCGCACTGAAAACTGATCTTGACTTAACCAAGTAGTGGGGAAAAAAGATGAAGCTTCATCTAGTATACATTTAATTAGTTAATAGATGTTTCATATTGATCTAACTTTTGAAACGCATTAAAGATTTCTAAATGCCACATGCCTTACTTTTAAAAATACTGCAAAGTCATCATTTGTACCAAAAGCCTTAAAATACTTTTTGTGGAATATAATTAGTTGTTTTTTTTTCTTTTTTTAATGTTGGTTAGGATTTTCAAAAACAGCACAATTATACAAGGGTAGCAGTTCAAATATAACTCGATTCTGTTTTGGTTTAAGACTTGAAAATCTGGTGGTGGGAAAAGTTTTCTTTTTTCTTTTTCTTTCTTTCTTATTTATTTATTTTTAAAGCTGGTGATCCTGACTGCAGTGGTGTCCCCTTGCTGAAAAGGCATATGGCAGACTTTAAAATGAAAATCATTTTTCAGTCTGGCATAATAATGTGAAAGAGAAGACCTGTCATTTACTTCACTTAGAAGCAGAGTATGCTGAGTGCTCTGGTTTTTTGTTTTTCAGCAACTTTGGTGTTAGAAGACACTGCCCGAAGGAATTTTACATTTTTGCCCCTGTTGCTTCTGCTACCAGATGTTTAGGGGAGGTCACACGTAAAGGGATTAACAGAGGATGGAGCAAGATAAAGCTTGGTCTGAACAGCCTGAGTAGGCAGTACTTTTCACGGGTGTTGGTTCTTCTGGGATGTCTTTTAATGGCAGTGGATAGGTAGTACAGGACTAGAGCTGATCAGCCATGTTGCATGCCCATAAAGACGGAGAAAGTTTGACAAATACTTATGGAAGAAGGAGCCTCGACCGGAAATATTGGTGGTGATGTTCAGTTTACTGTAAGGTTTATATGCAGAGTTCTGTTTAAAATGCTGCTTCTTTACATGGTTTTGGCTAGTGCTGTGGTTGGGTAATAGACTCATGGAAATGTGGATAGTGAGTGACTGTAATTTCTGCTGCTTATTATGTCCAGAATAATAATAAAAAAAATGTAATTCATAAGATTTTTCTTCATAAGGACTGTATGTAGCAAATAGGTTTGGTTTTCTGTGTAAGGAGTGTGCAGAAACTGGGTGTCGATTGTTAAGTTAGATTGTTATGTTTTCTTGTTTTGGCTGTGTTTTTGGTTTTGGTTTCTAGTGGTTAAGAAGCACTGCTGTGTCTTTAGCTGACACTTAAACTGACCCTGGATTTGTCCCCATCCCCTGCCCCCAGCTGGCCTTTTCAAAATGGTACGTAGATCTTGATTCTTCATTTGAACTTGCTGGTGTTGCTGCTGGGATTAACTACAGTGTCTGAATTCTTCTCCTTTTAAAACCTGATGAACGTATTTTTAAGAGCTCCATGCTGGATCTCACAATTGCAGGATTTGAGCTAGTTTGTTTAAACAAACAAAAAAAACCAACAAAAACTGGAAGTCTGTGATTTTTCTGTATTGTTGTTTTTACGTTTATTTAATGGCAGTCATGATAAAGTCTGATTTATGTAGGGGTTGTAGCATAGACTTTGCTGTGGATTTCTACAAGCAGAATTTTAGAGGGCTTGGAAGTGTTTGTAGGAGTTAGATAGTGACGGTATTTGGTGCTGTGCCCTGGCTGAAATATGCAGCGCATGAAGGGAAGATGCTGAGATATCTGCTCTCCTACTTGGAGCTGGTCTCAGTGGGACAGCAGTGCTGCTCGCCATTTGGGTGCACCCATTAAATCTGTTCCCCATGTAGCCGAAATACAAGGGCTAACATCAAGTTAAATACACTTTCAGGTTTTGTTGACTGTTGAAATAAATCCCATGTTTTTTCTATTAATTTATTTAATTGCAGCATGATCCCTCCTTGAGAGCTGTCGTGAATATGACTTCCTTCCAGCTGAGGATGTTTTTTTCAGTACTGACAACTGTGCTCTAAATATTTGGTGCAAACCAGCAGGTTCATGCTCCATCAGGCAAACCCGTTTCCGAATCCATTCGAGGCGCAGTGACTTGTCCAGCGTGTTAATGCAAACACTTTCAGTTTCTTCCTTCCCTCCACTTCTGTCACACTGCTCATGGGAAAATAACTGTTTGTGTTTAAATTTGAACAACTGTTTCCTTTCGCTTGTCTCCAAATTTAGGAGCTCTCCTAAAGCTCTCTGCTGCGAAGTGAGCTTGTAGATAGTGGGGACCTGGCTGTTTGGGGCCAAATGTGCAGACTTGGCTGAAGTGTGGCCAGGGTAGCTGAGGGTCTGCTGCCTGGGAAGACAGCGAAATCCTTGTCCCGAGTACTGGTTTTGGGGGGTTGTTGATCAATGTCTTGTCAGGAAGAAGAGATTCTTCAGAGTTCGTGGGGATTCAGTATATTCCCTTGCAATTACATCCAGTTTTGCAAGAGTATTGGTATTCATTTTGTTGAAGTCAGGGTCCTAAGTGCGCACACAGATCCGTAATAGCTGCATATGGAACCAAGCTTAGAGATCCTTGTAAGTCATGTCGGGAGTTTTTTCTCCTTCCTGTCCAAAAGTTGGCTAATCCTGAAATTATTTTAAAATCGTTTGAGGATACAGATAATAAATCAATGTCATGTTTAACATCTAGGGTGCTTAACAGTTAATTATTTTCTTTAACATATCAGCATCATTAGATAAAAGCCAGGCTATTCTAAGTTGTTTTTCTACTATCTTTTCCACTCTCTAATTACAAGCTTGATATGGATTTTATCATCTAGGTGGCATGATGGACTTTGGTCAATAACAGCAGGAAATGACAGGGACAAGCTCTCACTCTGTGCTACACCCTCTGTTCCACTGCGAAAATACATGTAGGAACAAAACTTTTTTTTTCTTCCCCCCCCCCCCCCTCTGTCAGATGGGTGAGAGTTCATTGCAGTGGAAATTAGTTAAAGAGGCTCCACTTGTAGTTCTGCTTATGAAGAACATGGGTACATCTAGAAAGACTAGATTTCTTTGAACTTGGGAGATTTTGTTTTATATGAAACTGTAGAAGACGGGGAAAACTGCAGCAGTCGAAGGTATCTGTCATTCTTGTGAATGTATGATGGTGTCTGATCAGTGGCTTAGGGACACGTATGTGCTTATGAGGGTAGTGGGAAAAGTAAGTTGCTGGATCCTGAAAAATAGGAAGATTTGGGTTCTGTCAAAGCAAGGAGCTTTACAGTGATCGTATTAAATGGGAAACACTCCAGTGTTGACTCCCTGCACCAGTTCTCGGGGCCTTGCAGGGGGTCATAGTGGTAGCAGAGGTTGTCTTGGCATGGTGTGACGGCTAGTCATGTCTAACAGGAGAAAAGCATTTTCTGCTGCGTTTCTGCTGCAGATCACCAGTGCTCTGTTGGTGTTGCAGGAAACTCCTCATTGTTAATTTTGTTAGGAATGCTTTTTTTTTTTTTTCCTTCTTCCCTCCCTTCCCTCTTCCCACATTGCAAGCCTGAGTTACTACTGTGCTGGCAGATAGCATACTTGGCGCCAACAATAAAGGCAACACTAGAAAGATTTGTATTTAAGGAATCTGTAAGATGTATGTCAGAAGAAGATTTCTTTAGCTGGGAGCTGGTGCTTGGTGGAGTTCCGCCTGGTTGTACTGAATAAACTGGCGTTTAATCGAGTCCTCAGGAGACCACAGATCTCCTCTGCTGGAAAAAGTGGGTGTTGTAGGAAACTCTAGATATAGCCATGCTAATTCTCGTAAATCTCTCAGCTTCTTTCCATGCCCCTAAACACAGGGTTTGCAATCCCTAATGGGGTATGAAGACACCGCATTGAAGTGGCTTTACTTGGCAGTGGATTAAGACATTCTGGGGCCTTGAGCCGTAACACAGCTTGGTTCTGGCACCATCACTGCACTGCAGTTCTTGGCACAGGGCTCCTCTTATCATATAAGTAGAGTTAGGAGCTTTTTATGCTGCTAGGACTAATGGCAAGACCGTATCTTCACCTCAGAGCAGCAGGGGCACATGCACGGGGCAGTACATTGATGGTTACCTGCCTTTTTTTTGAAAAAGAAATATTTTGTCCTTTGTAGTTACCTGAAGTATTTTTAGGTTCCACCCAGAGCAGCTGGGTTTGGGAGGAGGAGGTTACTGAGAGGAAAGGTGCTGCTCGTGTGACTGCTGTTTCAGCTTTCTGCCATTAGGCAGGCTACATTTTGCATTTCATCACTTCACAGTTTTTAATCAGGAGAACTAGAAACTTGCCCTGTCTTAAGTACTGACTTACACCGTGTAATTTAAACAAGTGGAGCTTTAGATGTTAGTATACAGGACTTGCACTTTAATCTGACTGTGGATCAGCTACCTCTGAATTGAGCCTGGAGGTAACGCTTTGTGGTCTTTGTCAGCTCAGTTGGACTTCTGACAGCTATTGGGAAAGTTGGAGGAGAGGATGGGCTTTGTTTCCTCTCATCTGTTGAAGCTTTTGGTCTCTTATTTACCTCATCTGGGGCAGCTGAGGACTTTATTTGGAGTCTGAAAAATAAAAAGGCTGCCCAAAAGCTGGGGTTGGCTCTAGGTTAGCTTATTACTGGTAAGACAGCTCTTTGCATGAAGAACAGGGTCTGTCAATATTCTGGATAGCCTTTAAGGTTTGAACTTGACTGAGTGTGTAAACAGATAGTCTCCCTCGCTGCCAGATGGGACCGCTCGCTGTCCTGGCATCAACCTGTCACCAGCAGCCGTGCCTTGGGGTGCCGCGGTGGGCAGCCCCTGCCAAGCCTCCTTCCAGCGGCTGCTGCCCGTTAGAAGCCACTGACGAGAGGCTTTTCTGCCCTCCTGCCAGGTAGCCTGGGCTTTGCTGAGAGATGCTGCAGTGGCCGGAGTCCCTGTGCGGCAGGTTTGGGGGAAGACTGGGTTTGGCCGTTAGGGGAGGCATTGAGTATGAGGCATACAGAGAATGCTTGGAGTGTTTTTGTTCCTGGTGGTAGGAGCAGGAAGCAGTTCCAGTTGGTCATGTCCTTGTTATAACTATCGCTATATGCATTCTTAGTTTTTAATGTTTAGCAGTAGGTTTTGCTTAGGTTAAAAACCAAAAAACTGGCTTTCTACATGGCTGGGGGCATAGGAGAGCGAGGGGGAACTGTGGCTGGGCCTGGGGCCACTTGCAGTCGGCAGGGTGATGTGGGCTAGCTTTAGTCTCACATGCAAGATGCTCCTTGTCAGTTCCCCTCACGTTAACCTCTGATGGGTATTTGAACTCGACCGAGTCGAGCTTCTGCATCCTTGACCAGCAAGCCCCTGCCGTGGAGGCCGCTCCGCCTTCCCTGGCGAGCAGCTGCCGCGGTGCTCAGGCGGCTCGGAGCAGCCTTGGTGCCCTCGGTGGCCAGGGGCTGCCACCTGCAGCGAGCGAGGAAGCTGTCCGAAAGGCCGCGGGAAAACGCAGCTGATTTTTCTGCTTGGTAACTTGATTAACGCTCTTCTTTTTCCTAAAAACTGTAATGTTCCCCAAAGGTATCTGCCCCGTGGTTTGCTTACCAAGTTTGCTCGTGTACAATGGTAATACTTTCAAAATCGGTGTCTTTAAAGTAATGCGTTCATACTGGGGCAGGAGGGAGGAAGTTGCTTTTAGAGTTGAAGCATTAACTCTGTGACCGAAGTTAATCTTTTGGTGGTGATCCTGACCAAGACTGTTGTGTTTTGTTTTGTTTTGTTTTTTTTCCCTTTAGCCTCACTAGCAGTTTGTTGTAGTCTCTCTTCTCTTTTTTGCTCTCGTACCCATACTTCCCTTCGCTGATAAGAAGGGAGAGGTTTGTGTGTATATATATATTTTAATCCTGATGTCAAAGGGAGTTAATGCTGGTTTAGAGAGAAGAGAGCAAAATGTGTTGAAAAGCCCCCCCAAAGCAGTAGGAAGTTTTGCTTAGAGTTAAGTATTTGCTCTTCTGTTTAGGGCATTGCAGCACGCTTGTTGGCCTTGCTTAAGGCACCTGAACTCTCCCCCCAGCCCCCATGAGAGGGGCCAGTTTTGACACATCACTGAGGGCGACGTTTCCTTTAAAGCTCCAGTTCCAGCCTCAGGTACTTACAGATCTCAGATTACATTCACAAAATAAAAAAAAAGTAATTTGACTAAGGGTTTTTTTTTCCTCTCTCTCTCTTTGCTGAAGACATACAGCACCTTACAGGCTCTGAAAAAAGAACACTTCCGCATTTATTTGTACATCTGATGTTTTTGTTTTAAGTAATGTGCAGGGTCACTTTAACCTTGTTCCCGATAGGTGAATGCTTTCTAGTAGGTTTCTAAGCTGTAAGTAACTGGAGTTTCCTGAGCTTCGCCTAGGTAAGCCAGTAAAGTACCTAGGCCTGTTGTGAGAGTCTTGTGGCTGTTCTTGTAAACACCTGCACCTGGTAGAGGTTTGTGCTTTTGTTATTTGCATCTCTGAGGTTATAGGTAAGTATTATCTCCTCTTTGATTGTTTATATTTATTCCCTCTAAAATACGCTCTGAAGAAAGGTTACCTTCAGTGCAGTTCTGTGTCAATCCACCAGATGACACTTGGTGCTTAAAGATGAAAAGAAGATGAGTGGCCTTGTATTAAGAATGCTGTATTCCTTTATTGGTTTTTAAAAAAGAATCAGAACATTTTATTTCCAGAATGTTTTCTTATGGAACTTGTAAAATTTTCCGTGTATGTATCAGAAATGCTTATATGCTGTAGTTGTGCTTTTCCTAGTGGCTGTCAGGAAAGGAACTTGAGGGGAGATTTTTTTATGAAGGCTTTGAATAAAACTGTTAGGTGCAGAAGATAAAAACTCGAATCATAATCAGCTTCTGATGCACTGATATTGAGAATGATACTCTTGTTGGACGCGAGGCTGGCAGTGGGAGCAAGGACAGACACAGCAGGTTGTGTTCCTACCCTGTTCAGCTCATCGGAAGGGGAGCGCTTCTGTGATCCTGGTCTGCGTGTAGGCTTTTCCGCAATACCGACAGCAATTGCAAGTATGTAGATGCTTCAGACACGGCACACCTGCCCATGCTGTGACGTGGAACCAAGGACGGGTTGTTCTGTTTTAGAGCTGTGTGGAGCTGAACTCATTGCGCAGCAGTTGTGGGACAGACCTGAGGATTAAAGTCCAGGGATAACATACGTCTCCTGCGTGCATCTTGTGTGTGTGTAGAAGACAGTAGACGAATGAGCCAGAAAACTTTGCTGTAGAAGGGTTTGGTTTTGAAGTAAATAAAATAATACGGTGTACAGAGTTCTTGGTGATGGTTTTGATAAATCCGGACTTGCACAATCGGGTGCTGACCGGGGGGTCCCTGCCAGGGGGCTCGCGGGAGAGCAGCGAACCAGGGCTCGTCCCTTCGCGGCGCGTCTCGGCGGCGTGGAAACTCGCGGCTTCACATCCCTCCCGTGTCACCTCTGCGGTGCTTTGTCCGTGCATAGCAGCTTGTCACTGCTGCTCGTCGTAAGGAGCAGTCAGCAGTAGAGCGAGGGAAGTGAGAGATGGGCTTGGCTGTTACAGTTCAAACTGTGTCGTATTTAGGAGCCTTACAGATGTGTGGAAAGGGTCAGAGGCTGGTTTGAAAGGAAAGTGAGTCATTTTATATGAAGTAATCCCCCTTCCCCCAAATAACTTATTTTGTTGTAGATTTTGCTCTCTTCATGTATTTTTCTTTACCCTCTGGTGAACATACTGCTCAAGTGTTGTGCCTAATCGGTAGGAGCAATTACACCATGATTTTGGAAGTAACATGCTTCACTGGTGGTTTTAATCAAAAGCTTTTAATTTTTTATAATTTTTATATTATAAATATAATACATACATTTTTATAATTTTAAATTTTTATAATTTTTGTATTTTTTTAACAAAGCTTTTAATTAAAGCTTTAAGATTAATATTTTGTTGATATTATCTTTCAAGTAATACCACTGAGGTAGCTAGCACGTGACCCATGTTTCTTCTCCTAGTGGAAAACGAGAATCTATGGCTGTGCCTTTCTTGTTTTCCAAGGTACCTTATTTGTGTTTCCGTTTTTGTTTACTAACCACTCGGTTTTGGTTTCTCAGCGAGGTGTCTGCTCTGACGGAGGCGAGCTTTGCTTTGTGCGACTGTGCCCTGGTATGGTGGTTCATGCGACCTTCTCCCAGACGCTTGACGTTCTTGTTCCTCTTCACTTAATGCCATTCGTGGTGATTAAAGGAGCCACAGTGGCTCCTGGTGTATGTAAACATTTAACGGGGCATTTTCCTTTGCTCTGACACATGGGGGTGTATTTAAGTACACTTCTCGCGATGGTGCCGGTATTTGGTAATTGTACCGGATTAATTGAAGTGAAATTGGGCATTTCCGAATGCTTTTTTTTTTTTTTAATAGTTGGAAAATACCAGCTCGTGACGGCTGATGTAATTCCTTTGAAACCCTTTGGATTTAAACCCTCAGGATCCAGGGTGCGGCCGAGCGGGGTCGTGCTGGGCCCCTGCCCTGACCCACCCAGCAGCGCGGGCACCGGGGCGGCGGTGGCGTGGCTTCGCTGCAGGGACGGGGAGGTTGCAGACGGGGGGTGCTTGCAGGCCTGAGCACCTGGGGCTTTATTTCGCTCTTTGAAATCGCCGTTTCTGACGAGTAGTTGTAGAGTCTGAAGAACGTGGGGATTTGTGGGGAAATTCTGAAGTCGTAAATTTGGTTCCAGTTTGTTTGTTTTAGCTTTTAGTAAAAACAAGTCAAAAATATCTGATAAACCTTGCCTACGTTGTCAATGTCACTTTCGTATAACTTATTACCCTGTCTCTGGACAGCTAGGAAAGGGCCCAAAAGCTGCCGTACATGAGAAGCAAGGGGGAATGATGCTTCTTGCTGAAGATCTGGGAATCATCTGCTTAGCAGATGTTTAAAGTAAGCCTTGCATAAATTCTGCTTATGGATGTGTGTGAGTGCAGCTCATGGATTTATGTACGTTCTTGATGTAATGATTGAGTTCCTCTGAAAAAATCCACGATCAGTTAGTGACATTGCAGTATATATGTTGGCAAGTCCACCTGTGTTTGAAATCTGTCCCAGCGTTAATCCTGGGAAAACCGATGGGTCGTTTTCATTAGTGGACTCTTGCTCAGGAATTTATTTCAATCTGCACAGTTGGAAAGATCGTGTTGCTTGTCTGTTCACTACTGCTAATTTTAAGGAGCTGCAGATTTATGCTACGTGGCCCACCCTGTAGGTTTCCACTGCTTTTTTTTTTTTTTCCTGAGTTATAGAGAATGCAGAAAAGACTTGGAAAAATGCCCTTGGATATTGACCTAGCATTGTGATAGGTTTCTTCCTAAATTATTGTAGGAAAAGAAAAAAAAAAGGGGGGGGCGGGGAGGGAGAAGGCTGGACAAAAATAGGAGTTGTAGTGAACATTAGCCAAATAATCTGGCTAAACAGTTGTGCTAAAACCCTGCAGGGAGGATGTGAAGCAGTGTGGTTACGTGTGGGGCTGGAGGCACCCTCCTCTGTGGAGAAAATGAACAATGTTTTATTTATTATTAGTGGCAGGATTCAAGTTAACTTTTCCAAGGCTGCAATTCTATGTTTTTCAGGTGATAGATGTTGGCTTTAGCCCCAGCAGAAGTTCTTGGGTTGCCTTATTCAGTCAAAGGGTCAGCCTGGGATCCATTTGGGAATACGGATAAGAGTGGGTCGCTTGTAAAGCTCTGCGGTCTGGCTGGGTGAGGCGCTGGAAGGGCGGCCTGTCAGCGTGCCCCCGTTTAGATGAGAGGTGGACAGGCCCAAACGCGGCTTGGAACGCTCCTAAATGTCAGGGTGAGCGGTAAGGCTTGTGTTTGGAGGGTTGGCAAAACTGAATTTAATAATCGTTACCCTTTGTAATTTAAATTTCAGTTTCCCTTTGTCTTTTATCCTGTGCACGGATTAAAAGCACATCCTTGCATCTCTCCCCCTTTCGCTTCCTTCCCCCCGATACCTGGGCAGTGTATTAAAACAGAGGGATTCCATGTATAATCTCTGCAAAGCTGAACTGGCATGAAATAGTTTGCGGGACATTTGCAGTATTCCCTGCTGCCCTCCCCCTTCTCTCTCCATCTGTTATCCAGTCCTTTGTTTTTCACTTTTGCTCTTTTTTATTCTCTTGTATTGCTTATGGTCAGCCTTTTTGTTACTCTTTTCTTCAGTTTTGTCTCAAAAGAACATAAAACAATTATACAGAAAACATAAAGCAGTAATTCTCAGACTTAAGCCTAACTTTTAAACTGCGTTCAAATGAGGTTTGAAATTAGGTGATGGGAGTTTATGCATCCCTAATTAGAAGCACAGCTAAGCGAGTATGACAAATGTATTGATGATAAACCTCAGCCCTGATTAAACATCTGTTGAAGCTCAACTTAGTAAATTACCGCAGATTATTGCTGCCTGAGACGCAGATACTGGGTGTTTCTGGGGCTGTGCAGGGGTTGCATCGCGCTGCGTTTGTGGGAACAGCAACAGCAGTCCTGGGCTCTGTCCGCTGTGTGAGGCTTGCTGCAAGAGTAAAGGATGTCCCTTGTCCTTTGTAAAATCAAGCAAGATTTCTGCTTTAAAATGAAGATCCGGAATCTTTTCAAGGTGTACTGCTGAAGGCATAAAACTTAATTTTCTTTTTGAATGAAGAGGATCTCAACTGATCCCGTAGGCAGCCAGAAGGCTCTAAATTTCCTAGGGCAACGAAATAGTTATCTTAATATGAACTTGAGCTTACTTGTGCAGAAAATCGTGTTTTACAGGTTGGAGAAGAGTACGGCAGGACAGCAGTCACAAGGTGGTTCAGTGAAACTCTGGATTATAACTGTTGCAAATAACCCTGGGGCATGGGTAATTTGTTAGACTCCACGGTGTACACGTTTTCTCACTGTGGGAAACCTGGGTATTTCTTGGATAGGTGTTTTGCCTTTCCTTGCTTCACTTGTGCCCTACTTTTTTCAGTACTCCGGAAGGTCCCAGTTGCTTTGTGTTTTGTTTTGCAACCAGCACAGTAGTCTTCCACCTTTTCCATAAAGGGATCCTCTTTTTCATATCCACTTAGCAATATGGAAAGATAATTCCTAGAGAAAATAGGTTTTTCCAGCCAAGAATGCCTTGCCAAATGTTTGTCTAAAGCATGTCATTAGTATGGACGAAACAAATGATAACCAGCCCAAGTCCAAACCTCTTGGCAGCAAGCTGGAACAAAGAACTCTTTTGGCTATCTTGTGCCAGACATTTAAACCCATGCAAGAGACTGTGCTTAGAAGAACAACATTCAAAATAGAAGCCCTGGGTGCCATAAAATAGGCAAGTCAGTGCAAGACAAGAGGGCCTGGTAACTTTATTCCTCAAGCCAGGATGTAGTTTCATGGCTATTTGAAAAAAATAAGAGAAAAAAGTAAATCCTCCTGCAAATACTGAGCTTGTTCTGGGCCCAAGGCGTCTCAGGCTGGTCTCTGGTCGTGCAGCAGCGCTCCTCCGAGCAGCAAGCAGTGCTCGGCGCCCTGCAAGGCTGCTGCACGGCAGCAGCTGGCAGAAATCAAAGAATTTGGTCTGCTGATTTGTATTTCCTTTGTCTGGTTCTCCTAAGCAAAACCTGCTAAATCTCAGCTGGGAGGTGATTGAATTTCTGTAATTGAGATATTATTTCATGTCAATAGAAACGTTGCTTCGTAAAGTGCTTTGGGATTTTTGGGGAAAAAGTCTTTTGTATAACAAGATTATCATTAAGCCTGATTAATTATGATTGAACACATTCCAGAATCCAGGATGAAGGCTCTAGAAACTACGGACTTGTGCTGATCATAATTTCACAGATCTTTGTGTGAGCACTGATTTTTGATTGAGGAAATACAGAAATTGATAGGAATGCCCAGTTTGTTTGTTTTTTTCCTTTGTTTGTTTCAATGCAGTTTTAACGCCTGCCTTGGTTTAGCAAGACGCACTGGTTTGCCATGCCAGGCAAGTGTGCTGCTGCTTGTTCCTGGCAAGGAAACTAGGTCATTTGTACCTCTTAAGCCTGGTAGAGAAATGAGCAATTGAGTGAATTGGAGCCTTTCTCTTTACAGTGAAGGAAAAAGTGAAGGAGGAAAAAAGAAAAAGACTTCTGCTTTGTTTTACATGAAAGCATACACACGTACAGATAATTGCAAAAGCTGCAGAAAAAAACCTTTGATTGCAAGAGCTTTTGCCATAAATGAGGAGCACTAGTCCATACTCAAATTGTTAATATAATCACAGTCTCTTTGTTGCTGTGCAACTTTCCGCGGTGTAATTTGTCTAACACCGTTTTTGCTGTCCTGGAATCACCTGAAACCAGCGGACGCGGGAGAGCCGCGGCTGGGTTTGCTGGGTGCAGCGGCGCGATGCTCGCCTGCCCCGGCGCGAGGTGCGCACGGTCTGAAACCGGCGCAGGGGAGAAGACGCTGCCGTCGCGGAGCGCTCTCGCCTCTGGTTGTGCGAGGCAGATGTGACTCGGCGCTGCAGCCGCTCCTGAGGGTCTGCTAAACATTGCGGTCCCGTTGGCCAAGACTGCGGTAGTTTTGGCCAGCGCTTGAGAATGGGAATTGGTCTCTCCTCTGAGCATCGCATGTTTACATATACGCTCTCATGGAAGTATAGTTTCTGTTCTGCATAATAATACTTTGATATGGATCTATACATGAGCCCGGCTGCCTCTTTCCATGCGTCTGTGGGTACCTTCACAATCAATTTTTCATAGAGTTATGGTAGTAAATCCAGCTCTCCTGCTTGTGAAGGACAAGACCTTTGAAACATTGAGAGTTGTAATGGCAGCTGGGGAACGACTGCTCCAGTGTAGCATGAAGAGGAAGCAAGTGCTTTGAAAGGCTTCAAGTTTTGCTTGGAAGCGCTCGTTTAAATCTTTTAAGGCAGCGATTTCTTTGCAAGTACACTTACTCTTCAGTACAAATGAATCTGTATGACAGAATACCGTCTTCTTTTTACTTCTTCTTGCATGAAATGCCATTATGGTACTACGTTCTTTGCGTGGTGTCTATTCTCTGTGTGCTCCTTTGCGTTTTTTCCTGCAGAACTGCATATTCCGTTTTCATCGGAGCGTGACTAATGTACGGATTTGATTTCCGTAGTGCTAGTGATGTTCTGCCAGTGTTTTAGCAGGGGATTCCCACAAGAATTTCCCTGCCTCCCGCGTGCCAGCGAGGAGCCGTGTGCCTCAGAGACGCGCGTGCTTCGTTTCTTTGCCCTGGGGAGGGGCCGCGGGGGTGGGCGAGCAGAGGCCCCCGCTCGCCCCTCGGCTGCCGGAGGGGAGGCAGCCCCGCGGCGGGGCCGGGAGTCCCTGCTCCAGCGCTGGTCTCTTTGCCTTTCGTTTTCGAGCATTCTCTGTTTGGACTGTGAACAAAGGCTGTTTTTAGTAAGTATTTGTACAGCGCCTATCGCGCTGGGCTCTGCTTTCCTTTGGGCTTGTTAGGTGCTTTTGTAGTAATAATAAAATTAAAACTGGACGCTGGTCAAACGAGCTGCTGTCAGTGTGCTCTCACCAAGGGCAAGGGCTGGTGCTCCGCGTCCCGGATCCGCACAAAGCTGGAGGTCGTCCTTGCTTCCACGGAACTTAGGACATCCACGTGAGCACAGAAGAGGGCTTACCTACGCCACATGTGTGCACATATTCAGCTAATTGCAGAGGGGCTTTCTCTTTGCTGGGAGGATGAGGTGCCCCTGTGAGGTCCTACAGGACTGACAGTGGACTTGGCTGGAGCCACGTAGCTTCAGAACATGCAGCCTCTAATGGAGATGTTTTGGGAGAGATCCATGGATTCAGTGCCCCACTTCTTACTTGGCAAAATTAGTGGAAGCGTTGAGCCTTTTTCAGCCTGTCCTTACTGCTCAACTCTTTTTGCAATACCAGGAGGATTTCCGAGCTTCACCTGACCAGTAACAGCGTGCTGCTCTCTTGCACTGTCTGCTAAGGAAGCAGGGTGTGGAGCTTTTGGAAGAAAGTTGGTCACTGACATGTTATTTGTGATTAAGTATTCATTCCTATTGGTCCTGAAAGATGATGCACAAAATTAATTGCAAAAAATTAGGGTAACAGCAGCGAACTACCTCTTTGTAGGTTCCTAGTTCTTAAAGGGAATGATTGTCAAGGTACCTAGCAATCATTCTCATATATGTGTGTGTATGTGTATAAATTATATATATATAAAAATTAACAAAGACTTGGCCTGGCTCATGCTCTTGCTAAAGCTATTCAGTGTTAGCACCATTCAAAGTACACAACTGTGTTTCCCTTTGTACAAAGGCTATCTTTGTTTTTTGTGTGAAGTCATGGTCTATTTAGAACTCTGTGTTTTAATAATGAGTTTCACTGGAAACTGGAGGAAATGAGCCCATGGGTTTTTGTCCTGATAAACCCAAATTGGAAATTGCAAAGTCAACTGCGAATAAATATGCATGTCATATTTTATTATTTCTTCTTTCCAGTTCTGTTCCTCTTTTCTAAATGTTTAGAAGTAATTATGAAGTTCACATTAGTGCCTTCACAGAATCACAGAATCATTTAGGTTGGAAAAGACCTCTAAGATCATCCAGTCCAACTTCATACAAGTTTGGGAGTTCATGAAAGTGCTACTTACTTTTAAAGTATGTACTGATCAAATAAATAAAATGAGAGTGGAAAAAGGCACTTCCCACCTTTCGTATTTTTCTGATACCTTTCATGTAGTTGTACTTCCAGGGACCCAACCATGCTTCCACCCTTTCGCCCTTCTCGTGGGCTCTGCTCTGGGTTCTCTGCTGGCGCTCCTAGGTGTCGTTTTTAGAGCAGGGCGTTCAGGTGGCATGCACCCTAGGTCTGAGATCCATAATGAGCGCATCCTGCTTAAGGTAGCTATCAACACCGCCTGTACGTAGAGTTTGTGGCTAGCTGTTTGTGCAATGAGATCTAACGCATTTATCGAATAGGTGGTATAAAATGGATGAATCAAAGGTCTTTTATATGAAGACCCATTAATCTAGTTTAATTGCGGAATATATATATATTTAGTTTTAGAAGAAAAATTAGCAAACTTCAGTAGCTGAAGTTATTTGGGTATTTAACCTTCTCTTGACACCAGTTAAACCCTACAAGTCATTTAACTTCTCTTTTTTTTCTTTTTTTTTTTTCTGCAGGATCTAAAGGGGAAGTGTCAGAAAGTTGCAGAAATCCATGTGAGCGGGGCAATATTTTCCATTCAGTTTGTTTAAGCCTAGGAAAGCAAAGATTTGGCTCATGGAGATAATTCAGGCAACTCAGTTGTATGTGCATTTACTAATGATTACCTACGTCTCCTTACTGTCAGCATTCAATAGTTTAATTTCCCTCTATAAGGAAAATGTGGCAAGCGTGGCACACTTGGTCCCAACCTTCAAAGTCTTGGTTTACCCTTCAGAAAGGGGAGGCAGGTCCCCAGGGGCAGCCTCCCGGACCCTGTGGGGTTCAGCTGCAGTGGGGCGGCTCGGCTCAGCGTGCAAGGGGCAGTGGCACGGCAGCTCCCCGGGAGGGGGCCGTGGTGCCGTGCTGCGAGTCCCAGCCAGCGTCCCACCCCACACAGCGGTCCCCCAACAGCCCCCCCTCCAGTTCAAAGAAGTTCAAACTGAAAGATGCGTATGTAATGCACAAATAGAGCCTGCTGAGTTCTCACAGGGATGTATTTTGGCAGCGGAGTTGACTGACAGCAACGCTAGTTGCATTTTCGCAAAATGTTTTTGTTTTTTTCTCAAAGATTTGTCTTGCAGCTGAACAACGATACAACCCATTGCTGGCTTAGTGCCACCGAAGAAACTTCAGGTTGGAACAGTCATGGTTTAGAGTTGCAAATGCCCCTCTAGTAATTGCAGGTTCAGGAAAAAAAATGGCAAACACTGTTTCAGGAAGATTTTTTTGATTAATATTTTAAACCAGCCTTAGTTTCTAGGGTAGTATCCATTCACCTAGTTCATATGGGGAATTTTTCTGCTGTCGTACAAAAAGGAAATGCTGGCCATTAGCAGGGACAGGTTTTTAAATGCTGGAAATTGAAGGAGTGTTTTGAAAAGTCACCTTTTAAAATAAATAAATAAAAAATAGTAACTTTAGCCTTCTTTCTAGTGACTTGAACGGGGTTAGAATACGTGGAAAACTGTACAGCTCATGAAAAGCATCCTGAATTGTCTGTCTGCCCACACAGTCAGCTTTGATCGGGAGAAAATTACAAAAATACATGTTACAAACTGCGGGCTGTCCTGAATGGAATGGATGCCTCTCTGCATCCCCATTTTCACGAGCTGATGTACCATTCGACCCTTAGCTGCCTTACTTGGGAAGCTGGGATGTGTTCGCACGGTGTACCTGTGCAGTTCTCGGACAAGATGATAATTTTTTTGTGGTTATTTAAAAGTTATTAATATCTTTAAAAAAAAAAAGTTCTTTAGCACAGTGTTACTGTGTGGCTTGAGTGAGTCTCTGTGTCTTCTGCTTTTTTTTTTTTTGGTGAATTTTGCTGCATGCAACTTCTGATAGTGTTACTACGTAGCAAATCGTATGTCCGCAGCAGATACATAGCGTTGCAGCTGGGCAAGCTGCTCTCCTTTGTTCCATTCACAGGTGAGTGTAGCTGTCGAGTACTACATAAGTGGTAAACAGCTATCAGGGATCTCCTTGTTCTTTTGCTGCACACATGATTTGAAGTGTTAGTTTATCATTAACAATGGCCTCTTTTTTAATTATATCTCTATTTTCTTCTTCCAGCAAGAGGTTATCAATAATCTAAAAGCTACCAGCAACCAAGAGATTAATTCTTCATTTTTTTGAGTGTGAACAATTGTAATAAAAAGCTTCAAGCAGATTACAGAGTAATAAATAGGCACTCACTTGTCATTTTTGTTCCATTTATTCTTTCCCAATAAAAGACTAAAGTCTGTTTTTCCCCTCAGCTTTGCACATCCGATACCTTGCCCTGTTACTAGGAAACGTGGCATGATGCGTGCGTTCCCTTCCCGAAGCACGGTGGGATTAGCCACTTAATCACAGGAATGCGGGCTTGTGGGAGTCTGTCGCTATTTAGCTGTTGCAAGGTCTGAAGCAGTAATGCTTTCTGTTTGTTCAGGGAGCCTTTGAAGAAACCTCCTGGCTATCGTTTCCAGACATACCTGGATATATGTGGTTTCTGTATACATACAGAAAATATATACGTTCTCTGACTTCTGATAATCAGAATGCCTATGTTCCAGCCGTGCCTCAGTTGTTACCTTTGTCTCCCCATGCCAGCCTACCTTTTAACGAAAAGAATAATGCATGGGAGCTACTCCCGTCTGAATTCCCCCGGGCCGACCGAGCTTCCTTGGGAGTCGACAGTGCGGCCTTTTAATCTGGTTTCCTGAGGAAGCGAGGTTTATGCAGTCGAGCTGTCTGTCCCTCACCGCTCTCGAGGCTGCAGGCTCGTTTCCAACCAGGTTGATGGAGGAGCGAAGGGTTCCAGCATATATGTTTCTTTCCTTCCAGCTTGTCAAAAATCCGCTCGCCAGGTAGCCGGGAGGCGAGTAGGCAAAGCCATCGGCTTGGCAGCAGACACACGAGTGGCTCCAGGCCGGCCCCATCCTGTGCCGGCCCTGCTTGCGGTGATGTGAGAGGGGCACAGCGGAAGCTGGCAGCAGCGGTGCAGGATGAGGCCAGAAGCACACAAGACCAGGCCCCATGAGCTTGCTGGAGCGCCCAGTGCTCTGTGAGGCAGCGCCCAAGGAGCTGCTCCCGCGCTGCTCGGCTGCAGCAGTAGCTGGGCTGCTCGGGTTTGGATTTTTAAGCCTTTTTAGCCCTTCCCCATTGTTTCTTTGTAGCAGCTGGCATTTGATGATGTTTCACTGTGTTTGTGTTGGCAGATTTAGTTCTACCCTTCCTCAGGTTTGCTTAGAGGTTGGAATTTTGCTTTGGGTGAAACTTTGCTGTTAGCGGGTATGGGGCCATGGCGGTGGGGCAGCTGCGGGAGCACAGGGCAGCACAGTCATGATCTGCGCGATCTGGGTACCGTGTAATCAGCAAAACATTCCTACGGTGATGTCAGAAAATAAGTAGGACTTGCATTTTATTTGTATTAGGGTTTTTGATTTGTGGCATAGTGAAGAAATGCTGAAATCATATTTGGCTGGGGACAAAACTATGCACAAATCCGTGGGTTAGGCTGTTTGCTCGGTTTCACAGGAAGACAGACTACCTTTCCTCTAGGGTTTCTCCGTTCCTGTTCCAGCAGTATGTCTTTTAGGAATGGTGTATGTATAAATATAATATTACTTCATCTTCCTGCTGTGAAATGTTGTTAGGGAAAACATTTCTAATACTTTTTTTTCCTCAAAGAAAAGATGATCTTGCACAAGCTGCATAGCTGTAATTATTGTCACCTCAAACTAAGGCAGAGCATGGTGCAGCCAGAGAAGTCGGGAAGGGACCCGGGTTAGGGTATTTCTCCCAGCACTTCTCCTGTGGCCCCACAGGGGCGGGAGGCGTCAGCCACCGCTTGGGGGGCACTGAGACCCCAGTGGCGTCTCCTTGTCCCCCACGTGGGACCAGGGGAAGAGAGGCAGCTGCTGCTGGGCTGGTCGGAGCAGCTGCGGGAGCAGCCGCAGCCTGGGTTTTCTTTACAGAAAGTCTCTGCAGCCAGACTGGACCTGCCAGCCTGCTGCCCAGCTGGCTTCTAACTTTTCTCACGGCGTCCTCACCTCTACAGCTGGCCTTTTGTATGGCCCACGGCTCCATTCCCTTGTCTCTTTGCTTAGCTTTCCCCTTGTTAAATTAGCCTCCTGGAAATGATAAGTAAACATATCATGGAATTTAGAGCGGGTTCCCACTGGCTGCTGCGCTGCTGTTTGCTGTGCTTACAAATCCCAAATGGTCTGGTGTAACGCAGGTTTCTTGGTGTCCTCTCTGAAGAGGCTGGGCGACAGAAGGTCTGGCTGGTGTGCCAAGGCGGAGCTCTCGATTTAATAACTGTTATTAAAAAAGCTTTAGCAAATCCTGCATGTTCAGAGACACTGCATGGGTACGTTTTAGCATGCAAAATTTAAATACGTTACTTTAATAATAGTTAATGGTAAACTGATGGCTGTGGAAGTTGCTGTTGATTCGTGGCAGACATTGGAAAGTGAGTATTGCGTGTCAGCATCGCATTAGCATCGCTGGACGTAGCGGCTGTGCTGCGTGTGGCTTGCAATTCATTGTCTTGGCCTTCTGCATCTTTCCTAACCTTGTCATAATGATAACATTAACAGCATTAAAAGTTGTATTTAGTAAGACTGTGTGTACATGGGCACAGCTTCGGCCCTATATACACACCAGTATAATCGACCCACAATGCTGTCTCTAACTTACTTTTGAATTCTAGTACATTAAGCAATGCCATAAAAACACATTAGTTAAACTATATTAGCCGTCTTTGCTGGGATTTTAGTGCCAGGCTTCAGTCGACCGTGGCTTATGTTGGCTGGCTTTTGATGGGAACTCTGACAAGACTTGCTGGGGATGAGGACGGAGGTTGGGGTCTCGCCGGCGCAGCAGCCGGGGTAGCGGCGTGGCACAGCGCTGGCGCTGCCCACCCGGCTTCTGCTTTCGAGGGCTTTTTCTGGATTCTGCAAACAGTAACAAAATCATCGAGGTGATGTGTTTCAGAATATGCATGGCAATTGTCAGCAGCAGAAGTGCTACCCTGCGTTTTAACGATAAGCTGATGCTCCTTATCAAGCCTTCCTGAAACCAGTCATCCTTGCTACAGTCTGCTCTGCAACAGGTTCGTCCTTGCCAACTGATTTTTAATTGCAATTGAACATTAATTGCCATCTGTGGAAATTCCAATATGTAAATAAAGTTCTTTCCCAATTCTTCAGCTCCCCTTCGGAGGGCTCGTACGCAGGACGTGCTTCAACCAGCATGCCCCGTAACGAACACAAGTTGTGCGTTTTCTAACGAGGTCACGTTAGTTCGTATGAAATTTCGTAAAAATGAAAGCAGGCGCGGCTCCGATGGTAGCGGTGGTAGCGAAACCCATTTCTTCTCCTGTTGCAGAGCCCCCGCTCGGCCCCGCTTTAGAGCGTCTGCATTTAGTAGCAGCGTTTGTCATCAGAGAAGCCCCCTCCCCTTCCCACATTTATTTCCATGGTAACCCGAGGAAGGCATTCTGCAGCCTCAAAACTACTTTTGCTCTTTCATCATGCAAGCTGGCATTGTCAAGGGCTGAGTGTATTCCTACAGCTTTGAATGAATATAAAAAAAAAAAAAAAGGGGGGGGCTGAATTTGGATGGGCAGTTGTTATTTGGGAGGCCCTACGGCAGGAAAGAACGGGCAACCTTCAAGTGACCTAGTGTCCGTACGTTGCTTAGTAAGGAAAAACAGTCTTGCTTCATTAATTGATTAACTTGGAGGGTGGTGGTTATCAGAATTATCATTCTGTGAAGTGAATGTGGCAATTTCCTGAAACAGCTTCAAGGTAGGGGGGAAAATGGGCAGATGGCTGGCCAGGCTTTGCTGGTGAGCTGCTGGTAAGCTTGCATGCTGTGATCTGTTGCAAACCGTGCTTTCTCATGGATTCTTTAATGTCTTTTCAGGTATCAGCTAGAAAATGGTGTCTTTACAAATGCCTGCTCGTTGCCTGTATAATGCATTTGCCTTTTATTGGTGTAGAAGTGGGCATGTTTAGCGGCATTTAGCAACGCGTGTTCGGTGTGAGCAATTTAGAAGCTGGTAGTAAAGCGTTTGCTGTGTTCCCTGCCGTAATGAGCTGGATTGATTTTATGATCTCTTTGCATGCTTTCTAGAATCCGTATTTATGCAGCATTTGCGTGTGGATGTTGAGAGGATTTTATTATATTTGAGCAGGCTAAGGCTATTTGATCGCTATGCGTGATAAGAGTAGCATGTGGAACTGGTAGTACTTGGTAAACGAAAACCAATTGCTTGCAAACAGTATCTGCACATTGGGAGGAATGAAATGATGTTGTAAGTAATGATTTTTTAAATATTCTGAAAGCAGAAACCTGTCTGATACAAGCACTGTCAGAAGCATTTCAAACAGTATCCTCATCTTGCTTGATAAAATTGATTTGGCAGATTATTATTTTTATTTTTCTGCTTATGTCTGTTTCCATGTTATCTGGGTACATGAATCACAGTGCAGTAATAGCATTTAATAAAATATTGTAGGGATGCTGTCTGATCAAAGAATCGTGTTGCTATTCAGTTGGCTTGTGACAAGCTGGCAGGATTTTTGTTTTTCCTTGCATTATTTGGCTGGGGAGGGGTAAAAATGTAGCTTTCTTGTAAATGTGTCTGAAGTACATAATGGCTGAGAAGTCACCATGACAACATGGGGACCGGGATCAGATTCTCCCTCCACCCTTTCTCTATTTTGTTGTTTTCTAAATACTTATTTATGCATTTTCTGAGATGTTTGAGGAACGGGATCTTACAGCTCCTGTTGGTTCAGTACTTTCAGTGTTATCCAGCTTTTAGGGTACCTTGTGTTTGCAGGGCTTTTTGGTGAAGCACTATCCAATATATATAATTCACTGTGCAACTAAGGTGGAATCTGAACAAGGACATGAGCACCTGCAGCAGGAGTTAAGTGTCCTCATGTCCTGTGATTCCAGTGGTGCAGCCCTGAAAACTTCTGCTGAGCTCTGGCACAGTCCTGGGGCTTCCTGCGTTGTGGCATTGCCACGTGCGGCGCGGAGCCTGGGGACTTGCAAAGTTATGTACGAGCTAATGTGTGAGAGCATCTCCGTTCAGAGAAGGCTGGAGTCTGGCACGAGGTACGGGATGGGAAGAAAAAGTCAAATCATGGTCAAGAGACAAGCGTTTCTTTCGCCCTTCTTTGCTAGGGGTGCTGAATGCACCTGCCACGTGAGAAGAGGGTGGAGGTTTTCGCAGGACGCGGTGCTAGCTCTTCCTTCCCATTCACTGGGACTTACTGAAGATGCGCTGGCCAGGGTGAAGTGGAATTTGTGGTCAGTTCCCCTCTCTGTCTGGGGCACTCCAATCACCTTGTGCAGATTTTCCCAGCCTGCCAAGGGCTGGACTGTACAGGGCACTTCAAGCTCTTCTGAAGTGCTGGCACTGTGCAGGAAGGGGTGAAGGACCAGGTTAGAGAGGGCAGGGTGTGCAAGAAAGGCCGTGACTGTAGCACTGTGGTGCAGAGGCTCTTTTGGGAGTGGTGGTGGGAGAGTTTCTGGATTCTGGTTTCCACTCCCACAGCTGTTGGTATGTGCATGGATTTAGACAGCTGCTTACTCTGTGGTTAGTGTTTCGGGGTGACCCAACTCAAGAATCTTCTAGGGGATTATTTACTTTGGGGATTAGACACCTTATCTGGAGATCTCTCCCTAGTGCCATCTTCTGCCTCCTCTCAGCGGGGTTTGTAGGATGCCAGGGAAGGTGTTTACTTCATACTTGTAACAGAAACCAGTGTAACTTGCAGTGAATTTAGTGGAATAACATCTATTAGTAGATGTTCTGTGGAGATGATGGAGGTGACATTTCCATGTCAGCAGAGAGGGGTAATTAAATACTTTTAAGATACCTTCATACTTCTTGAGGGGGAAAAAAAAACACACTGTAATTAACACTGTAATTTGGACACATTGAAGTAAAAATCATTGCAGTTGTCTCTTGTGCCTTATCACATGTAAACCTTGAGAAGTATAGTATCTTTGACATCTTCCTAGAACATATGGATTTAGTTGCTCTTTTGGCAGAGTTAGGAGAATGTTTCAGTATTAAGTCAATTGAAAAGCAAATACAACATGACAGAGACTTCTGTCCTTTTCATATTACTGTACCTTTCTGACATGAGAAAATGAAGTTCTGCAGGTTTTCCCCTCCACTCCCATCAACCTGATGTTTTATTTGCTGCCACATGAATAATATAATGACTTTTTTTTTAATTTGGAAGAGTGTTGAGTTCTGTCTAACACTGGGGCTGAAGTTCCAAGTAATGTTTAACAGGAATTATAAGGAGCTGGGTAGAATGGTGCCCTTTGAAGAACTCCATGTCTACGTGACACTGCCTATTTCCCCTTTTCCTTACTGTTGCCTGATGTTATCATTTTGCATATAGCAACTGTGCAGAAAATCCAGTCCTTTGGAAATTCATCTCGAGTATCTGAGAAAAGATTCATTTGAGCCAGAGGCTCAAAACAATGAGATAAATCAGTGATGAGAACAACAAGTAAGAGCAAGAGTCTGATGGAGTTAGGCTTTATAGGCTTTTGTGGTTACGCACCTTGCTTTCAAGAACCTTAAAGTTAGGAAACATACCTTAAATGCTAGAGGCAAAAACTTGAAAGTCATGAATTTGGGATTAGTATTTAAAAAAAAAAAAAAAAAAGACCAGACCAGAAATAAATCTCAACTGCTACCATCACTTCCTTTGGGTCTTCTCTAGTCTGTGTACCTAGAAATACAGGAGTTAAACATGGCAGTTGTGGCAATTGAATTATTTGTTGACTGAACCAGGAGGATCATAGTCTTGCTTTTGGGAATAAATTACTCTCCCTTATTCCCAGGGTTTGAGCCAAGCTTGGTGCTGTAAGGAAATCCAAACCAAAAGAAATCCCTGTAGATGTACACGGTCCAATGGGGATAGTGCAGACTGACAAGCTGTATGTCATTGCAGCATTCTTGGCATTTAAGGGTCCTGGAGATTGAAATTATGCTTTTTACCCCATGTAAAGTTACCGGTAGTACTTTAAGAGCCCACTGACACTCACCTGAAACCCAAGGTATTTGTATGTTTTTTTTCTATTAATTTTGCCTGTTTTTTAAGTGGGATAAGCAAAGACTTGCTTTCAGGCTTCTCGAGTACAGAATAAGATCATGTTTTTTTTGCAGTATTTTTTAGGACCAACCTATTTTTGCCCTGTGTCTGAGACTGGTGCTAACTTGCAGTGTAATCCTTCTCCTTTGTCTTTCCCTAATACATGGGGAGTGCTGGACTGCCACAAAGAACCCTGTCCGAGGTTCAGAAATTCTTTCCAAGTTATAGGCTGTATCTCCATCTCCTACACCAAAATTGACAAATTCATCGTAGTGGGTGAATTCACAATTCATTGTTAAAATTTAATCCTGTTTTATAGAACCATTGTTCTTTTGGAAAAAAAAAAAAAAGTTTCTACATTTGTGTGTTCCAACCAGAAACCTAAATAGAGCATCTTCGCTTAAGCATTGGATCAGTTGAAGTTTCATTTCTACTAAAAATGCAGATGTGGCATTAAAAAACTCTTGCCCCCAAACTGATCGGTCTGGAAGAGATGGTTTACTGAAAGAGCTGTAGGTCTCAACTTCTTTGGTTTATCAAAGACTAGTTGGTTTTAACTCGGGTTAAATTCTACAAACAACTGGCCAAAATGCCATGGTCTGAAAAGGCAGGAAGATGAAACCAGTTATTTTGTTCGTAGATGTGCCTTTAAAATAAATAAAAGGAACAAAAATATTTTTAGTATGTTTTTCAATACTTCTGGTTCCCACTGAAAGTATTTGATTGCAAAAAAAAAAAAAAAAAAAGTTTCTAAATATTTTTCCATGCGATTAGGCAACAGCAATTGACGTGCAGTGCTTGTGCGTGCTGGCCGGTCCTGTCGCTGTGAGCCACGCCACTGCCGGGGCTCTGCAGGGCCCGGGACCTGCCGGAGGAGCCACGCCGCGTGCTGCAGCAAGGTAGGAAAAGTCGTAGGGCCCAGTTCCACTTTCTGCTGACTGTGGTCTCGCTGGCTACCACCCAAGGTGCAGCCGGCTTTCACATCGCTTCCCCGTGCCACGGATGAGCTGAATCAATCCACAGCTGGGTCAATTTATTGACCTGAAAAAACCTTATAACCAAGCATAATATAGTGCCTGTGGCTGAGGGAGCAGGACAGGACGACTCCTCTTTTTGGCAGAGCATTTGGACAAAGTTAAGTGTAGTGTAAAACTGCATCTTTAGTCCCACCGTCAGCATCTTGCTCCTGTGTTACATTCTGCCATCTAGCACAGGACTTTCCATTTCTTGCTGCTTTTGTTGAATGGTGGGTGTGGTTTGTTAAAACGTACTTTTTTGGAAAAGTTGCCATAAGAAGCAGAGCGAACGGCAGTTGCCACTAACATGTAAATAGGTGCAAGACACAGAGGACTAAGGGAGTTCACAGCCTGATCCTGTAAAGTGTTAAGTTTCCCTTATAAAAGAGCACCGTAGTGCTTTTTTTGTTCATTTTAAGCAGTCTGGATGGGGAAATACTAAGCAGGAGGTTCAGTTCTTGCTAGGATTGGGCCCTTAAAGAGTTAAATGCACAGAAGTACTAATCAGTGAATATTTAGGTCATGGAGGACTGAGACTGGAGAAAGACTGAACATTACTGACAGCTGGTGGTTTTTAGTTTGTAACAGAATGCTGGAGAATACCTTCTGCCCAGTAGTAATGCTGGATTTTGAGTTTCTAAGTGTGCTAAGTCTGCTGCATTTGTGTTAGTTTTGCTTTGCAACAGGTGAGATGTGGAATGGCTCTCTAAAGGGTCTTTCTGGAGTCATTTGTGTCTTTTGTCACAGCCTGCAGCCCTAGTTGGAGACAGGTTCCTAAGAATAGTTGATGTTTGGAAGATTAAGTATGGGTGGTTCGTCTTCTTTTTTGAGGCGATGCTTACAACATTCCATGTCTTACTTTCTGTGGGGCTCTGGCCCATAAACCATTTCTCAACCACATTTGTAGTCACTGCTTTGAAAACCGCGTGTGATCATTTGCATGGCCCATACTGTAATTGTCGTCCTGCGAGCAGGCCCCGTGTCTTGCCATTTCCACATTCAGGCTTGACAATTTTTATTTCGCATCCTGGGCAAGGCCTGCAAGAGTCGGGTGCGGGCCTGTTGCGTCCGCACTCAGCCCTGGGCCACCCCAGAAGCTCGGGGTGTCTGTACCTGTATGAAACAGCCCTTCTCGGGGCAGACTTTCACCTGTGCCCGGTCACGCTAACATGGCTGTGAAACAAGCGAAGCTGGGCTGTGCGGGTGTTGCGGCAGCGCGGCGAGACGGGCTGGGCCGCAGCGCTGTGTGGTGGCGGCCGGAGCAGGCGCGGGGCAGCAGGGCCGGGGCCGGGTGCTCTCTTCAGTGCCGCCCGGCTGCCCCGCCAGCCCGAGGGTCAGTAATGCCCGGTGCACAGGGCTTTGCTTTTGTGGTAGTAAAATAGGGTCAAATGGGTAAGGGATGCTGAAACGCTTCCTGCTCTAGCGGTACCACCAAAAGTGCCCGTGCTTCTGAGAGGGTAAGGTTTGCTTTGGAAGCAGGTTTATTTCATGCCTGTGGTTATTGTGCTAGAATTAGTAAATTGTCAATCAGTGAAAGTAATTCTCAGTAATTATTTTTTTTTCTCGTCACTGGACTTCATGTTTCTAATCAGTTTCTTCTCTGCTTCAAGAGACAATTATCTGTATTTGGAATTAGTTTTTTTTCTTTTCTTTACACTATTATCGTTAGTGTTCATAGGAAATTAAAAGTAGCTAGGGTATAGGGATAAACCCTGAGTAATCCCCGAGTCCCCCTGCACTCATGCTTAGAAAGGTAACTTTAAAATGTCAAGAAAAGACAGGCGAACATTCCCATTAATCTGGTGTTTTCTACTGATTCTCATATTATGAGGAAAGTGGAATTATATGCTTTTTTTTTTTTAAACTTTGCTGTAAAAATAGATAGCATATGCTTTGCTGTATAAACTGTAACTTTCATGTCTTCCTACTTTTATAATAACCTTGTTTGGCATGGATAGAACAAGGCAGGAGCATCTCTGGTTAGATTAAATGGTGTCACCTTTGCAATTGAGAAAGACAAAACGTTCACAGAATTCAAGTGTAGCTGTATCTAGAGTGTTGAAACAAAGAGCTTTAAGAGCATATCTATAACCTTGATTTGAAAGATTGCTCTTTTATGTAAAAATAAGTCATTTCTATGCCATGTATTTTCTGAGCAGCAGTCTCTTGTGCCTGTTCTGAGCAGAGTTTTCTGATGGAAATGTTTCATTAACTTTTTTCTATTATTGTTTTTAAATACACTCTGACAATCTGGAGCCCTGAAGTAGTTAGTTGACAGTGAAATTATCTAACCAATACATCCTATTGTATTCTGGCATGTGTGTGCATATTGTGTGCCCAAAGCACAGCAGTTGGGATGAGTGTTCATTTTTATGTTTGAGGTAGGGTGAGAGAAGAGTAAGAGAGTATTTCAGAGTAAGGTAAATCCTGATTTTTCTTCATCCTTCTATAGTTGGGAATGAACTAAAGAGTCCTCTCAAATAGCATGGGAATCTGTTTCTTAAATTAATGTGAAATGGATTTATTTCTAAGCCACTTATTTAAATCTATAGGGACGTGCAAGTCTCGGACTATGTCTGCCTCCAGTTTGAAGCATGCCCAGAGAGCAGGGGTGACATCTGTGGTGTCAGAAGGCAATGTAATACATGGTGTGGTTTGGGTCAAAATGCTGTCAGATAGTTGGTGGGGAGAAAGTTGTCTGTTGACTTTAAAGAAAAAAAAAATTAAAAATGTCACAAGAAAAGCATTGAAGAAAATGAAGCTATACATGTTGGGAACCTTCTGCAGATGATTTTTCTGCTTAAAACAGTGCTAGCTGGCATTTGTTTACCTGTTGGCTGAGTTGCCAAATGGAACAAATAGAGGAAAACAGTATAATGTGCTTTCTTCATTGACCTCGGCTTCATTCCCTGTAGTTTTTTTACTACATCCCCTTGTCTCCATATTGCTCATGGTAAGAACCTACACTTAAAGAAGTTAATGTTTCCATCCTTGTGTAATTTGTGTTGCGTTTATGCATCAAAACTCACAGTTCTGTGGACAAAAAGGTAGTTGTGCTGTGCAAAGGAAGAGTCATCCTCCTGAACACAACAGCAGCAGCCCCCCATCTCCTGCATGCACCTGTACGGTGTGTGGGTCGCTCAGCTGGGGGAAGCGAGGTGCAAGCACACAAGTTGAATGCGTCACCAGTTTATCAACATGGCATCAATGGCTTCAGTGGTGAGGCAAAAAGAAGACGTTAAATTTGCCGTTGGGAGATGATTCCTTTAAGAGGTATAGACATATCCATTGCTACATGTAAAGTAGCTCCAAATAATACTGAAAATCCAGGGAAAAAGTGGAAGCTTATTCAATACATAAAATGCAGCAGGTGTAACTATTGTTTCTCTTCAATGCAGAGGAAGTTTGCCTTCAACAAAAGGAGTGTCTTAATACCTGCAGAAATGGATACGTTTTTCCACTGGCAGGGCTAGCAAAGAAAACCTGAAGAAGGGCTTGTCTGCCTTAAATTTTTCCATCTATGCCAATTTATCTTAAAAGCAAGTCAATAAGTTCTTTCCCCTCTGCAAAAACTTGTATTGCCCGTGTCCTTTGGTCACAGAAGGTTATTTTCTTGGAAAGGTGTCTGTGTGTCGTGCTCTGGGTGCAGTTGGCTAGAGATTAACTTTCCAGTCTGTGCTTGCTGGACTCTTATCAGTTAAACCAGTTAAACTCTGGACTTGCTCACCCTTTGGGAGTACTTGGAGGGAATGGCAGGAATGCATGCTGTGGTTGGGATGATGTTACAGGATCTGAAAGGTAAGCGTGGTCTCTGGCTGCAGGTCAGGATGCGGGGCGCTCAGCGGGCCATGGCTGCTATTGCAGCCAGAAGTTATTATAGGGCAGCTGGCTGCAAATTGCAGAATGTTAGCCCAAAATGAGTTCCACGCTGCCACAGCTGCTGAGCTTCTGGGCAAAATTTTGACTAGGGAAGTTGAAATGGAGGAAGAGTTCAGATGCATCTTTTGGAGAGATGAGTTAAAAGTAACTTTGCCACAGGTTTACTTGTAATAATAATGAGAATCTGATTGCTATGAGTGAATGGACTAAAGATAGCCACCTAAATGTACCAGATTTCATATATTTTCATTAATCCCTGGACAATCCAGCTTCATTCATAATGAATTTTCTACCTAACTGCTTACTGTTCTTCGACATAGTGATGCATTACGTAGGCAATTGGGTTTTGCAAATCAGTACTTTTGTTTCTCGCAATGATAAAATATTGCTTTCTTGTTTACCCTTCACTGATCATACCACTATGAATACTTTCTTTGGTGGTATAGATTACATTCCTTTCAAGCTTGGTAATTGCATCATCTTCAATGTGCAGTAAAATTTAAGCCATTGTCCACCCAGTGAGGACTGTCTGCTGATGAATAGCTGCATTCTCTGGTACTCAAACTCGCTCCAATTCATCTGTGAAGAATTGGATTTGGGATGTTAATTATCCAGACAAATCAGCAATTGGTTTAAAGCATTGTTAAGGACAAAGCAAAGAATAAATAGCTTCTGCAAAATAATGCATTGTGAAATGGTACAGATACTAGCTGCTATGATTTGTCTGTGTACCTTTGAAAGCACTGTGCAGAAACATGAGCTTAGCTTTTTGAGATAATTATCCATAGTGAATACTAACCTATTTCTATCTCTGTGTTAAAAGACAAAAGAGAAATTCTTTACGTGCTTTGTAAAAATAAACAAACAAAGGCAAGCTAATTAAAACTTTGGCAGTCCTTTTCCAAAGTTTCATAGATTTCCATATTCATGTTCATGGTTTTATGCTATACAAGAAGTGTTTGCAAGGTGGGGATTCAGTGCTGAGAACTGTGTTGAAGTAAACTGCATGTTGAAAGAAGTTTCTGGGGGGGAATGAGTGTGCACACGTGTGTGTGTGTGTGTGTGTGTGTGTATGTGTATGTATGTACACACAGTATTTAAGCTACAGTAATGACAGCAGTGAATCCAGCTCACAGATTTATTCTGCAGTGGAGTGTTTGAGAGAAAGGAGGTAAATGCACATATAAAATAGATTTTTGACCTTATGAATGGTATGTTGCACTGATTTGTAGATAATGAATGCATTCTTGTTTGAGGCATATTTCCTAACATAATAATAACCTTGAAAGTTTGTTCATCTAAGAAATTCATGTGAATGGTTATGTGACATATGCAAGATCTGTTGGTTGTGGATGAGTGCTGCTTATGAGGAAGTTTTATTTTTGCTTAGTGAGACTTGTCTCTGTTCAGTTCATAGAAGAAACTTTTCATTTTTATTAGAAAACAGAACATTTGAAAAATCTCTAGAAATGAATTTTCTTTCCAATTTTAACCTCTGAGTCAAGTGAGGAAACAGAATTAATGCTGCTTCTGCAGTGCAGGAGACAGCATTTTTCTCTGCTATTAGACCTTGGATGTCTTCTCAGGTAGCCTGAAAATGTCAATTGAAATGAAGTAGTTAAGGGACTGGTACTGGCCTTTGGCACGCTCCTATTTGTTTGACCTCTTCTGTTTTTCCTCTTTAATTTGTCTTACATAAATTAGGAACGTGCTAGTGCAAAATAGGAGTCCAAAAATGCAACTGTTTGCAATGAAATTATGGCATAATAGTGAGTTACCACTTATCTGTTTAGCTCCACAGTGGTTAACGGGTGAGCTGCTAGCCTGCCCCAATTTTGAGATAAAATGTGTCAGTTTGAGGTCGCCTGTTCTTTGTGATCACACAGGCAGTGATGGCAGGTTTTCTGAGCAGGTTTTCTGAGCAGGCGGTAATTTGTTAAGCTGCAGTGACGGCGATGCCCGTACTCTGAGTGAGTTTTCAAATGAATCCGGGTTCTGCTGGTGCTCTGTCCCACCTGGAGTCGGTATCAGAGGGGGAAGGAAGGCAGCTGTTTTTCTTGGTGGTAAATGTTTGCCTGGGTTTCTTCCCATTCCTTGCTGACTTCTGGAGCTCTTACTGCTGGTATCCATCGTATGATGCAAATTCAGATGGAATATGGGTTTGGACCTAGTGAAAATGGAATGAAAAAATTACTGCTCAATAGATGGTACCACATTGGGATGACTGTCTGCATCTCTGTAAAATGGTGTGAAGTGCCACCCATAGGCAAATTAAAATACTCATTTCTACAATCAGCTTGCAAAGGAAAATAAAGGCCATCAATTAAGGTTAAGTAGGTTCTTACCTACTTTTACTATTCTGCTAGTCACAGGTTGACCTTCCTTCACAGTCCTCTCGGTTTGATATCCTGTTATAACTTGCAGTTATTGCTGCTTAACATCGTGGCTGTCATGGTAGTGCCCGAGCGTTTCCAATGCATCATCTGCTTATTCCAGAGAGCTCCCGACTTCGTGGTCTCCTTCCTTCCTCAAACAAGGGGGAAAAATTAGTTGCGGGGGGTGAGGGGAGGCAGAAATCGAGCTTCAGTTGAAGCTGGAATAAATTTCTCGACCCCTTCGCTCCACATTCCCCCTGTCGTCACTGCTGACCCCAGATCGCGGGGAGGACCGCGGGGTCGAGCGCTTGCCGTGTGGATCCATCCTTCACTTCCCAGCACAGCACAAGCTCTAAGCATTGCACAGTGAGTCAACCGAGGTAGGAACAAGCGTCCTCACCGAGCCCTCTGTGCCTGCTGCTGCAGATGGGCCACAGGGATGGGTTGCAATGCGCATGTAGTGTGTTTGGGCATGCTGAGAAAGGCTTATGCCAGTTCTGCTCGTATGGCTTTGCTCTGTCCCAGTAGGTTTTCATTCCCAAGGGCAGGGCTTCTAGTCTTTTATCTGTCTGTTAAATGTCACTGAACGCCTGTGGTGCGGTGTAAATAATAATGGTAATGATGGTCTCGCAAGGCAGTGTGTCTCCCTGGGGGGAGCAGAGCTCCTGCCCCCACCATTCCCAGTCCCTGATGTCCAGATGGTGGTGACTTAATCGACTTGTTTGCATCCGCTTGGAACACCAAAGCCGCTCAATTTGGCAGCCTTGTTACTTCATATGCAGATGTTACGAGTCCTGCAATCTGCCTTTCAGGTGATTTTTTTTTTTTTTTTAACGTTTAAAAATGATATTTTTTCTAAATGCCAAAACCCAGTAATTTTATTTTAACATTATAATTTGTGTTTCCAACAGTTCACTAAGTAAATTGGGATTTTATGCCCTTAAATATAATTCCAATTGAAGTTCTGTGTTCACAGAAACTAACGTAGTGTTATGGCTCTAGCTTTTATATTTGTAATTTTGAAATGTTATGAAATAAAAAGTATGTCACTCTATAAAGAATGAGAAGCCCCAGCTTATAATACAGTTTAGAATATGTGATAAATTGAATTTTAGTTGATACAAAAAAGTTTATGTAGTTTTCACAGTTAGAATGAAATACTTGATTTAACTGTAATCTAACCATTGTAATTCCATCACCAAATGAAATCACTGAACTGAAATATTTGGGGAACATCTTTGGTTGAAAAGTGCATGTCTATACTCTGTGTATACTATGCACTCTGGAATTCAGATATTATTTAATGTTTTTAGATGACTTTTAAAGAAGTCTAAGATTACCAAAACATTTTTTGGAATCTAATAAATAAAACTTGTCAGGGCAAAAATGAGCTGGTCATTAACACACTTTGTGTGTGTTACACCTAAGCCAGTCACACTTGTCTTTTATCAAATCTATCTACGCGTTCCAGGAAATGGTAGATGAATCTAGTTTTTCTCTATTGTACATCTTGTGCTCTGTGCCCCTCTCTTAACATGTGCCTGTTGTGTTTATTTTTGTGACTCTTTCTTTTGGTGAGGCCATATTATTTTTCCCATTTTATACCTGGAAACTGAGCTGCACAAGAAGATTAACTCCAGCGATTGAATTCATCCTGGGATGTGCGCGTTGTCGCAGGGAGCTTTGGCCTGAAGGTTAAAGCCGTGATGGTTGAGGCCGATACTAGAAGATGGCTGCAGAGAAGCGACTGTCCAGGAAGGGGAAGAGCGTGGCGGGCTCGAGCCACCTCTTCGCGTGGGCCGGGCAGCGCCGGGCCGCAGTTCTGGTGGGGCAGGTGCCGTGGAGTTGGTGCCTTCGGTGTCTGCCCGGGGGGAACAGAGCTCCGGCGTTTGAGGAAAAGCGAGGAAGGAAAGCCTTTCCGCGTGTTCAGGCGCGCGCCATAGGAAGGGAGGGCCCGTAGGTTAGAAGAAAAGCAAAGGCACGTTGCCTTTTTGTGCACCTGGGGTCCATAAACGGCTGCTTTGTGGTGAGGAGACAGTATCGCCACAGCCATTTTTAAACAGTCAGTCGTAAAATCACCTCAGTGACTCTTGTTAGGGAGCATGCCACAGGTCACGTTGACCTTAAGTATACGATAGAGCCCCAGAATGTGGTGTTTGTTTTCTTTCTGGGGGCACTGTGGTTTAGAGGACGGGCACAAATCCCCTCTCATCTGCGACTGGAAAATCAGAGACATTAACTGGAACTTTTTCCATGGTCTCTAGTTTTATTCCAGTTGTTTTGTCAGCGACTGTGCATCCCGCAATGAACAAAATATGAGGTAGGTAGTTAAAGTTCTTCCTGATCAATAATGCAAATGAGTTTTTAAATTAAAAACCACCTCAAACCAATTATTTTGCTTGATGGTGATGGCTTTTCCTTTGTCACAGCCCATAATAACACCTTACCAGAGCTTTTCCATTCCGAGCACATGGCTCCAGCTAAAGGAAGCTGGAGCTGGCGGTTCGTCACCATGAGTTATCTCCCCGCAGGACTGCCCGGGGCTCGGGCAGGAGAGCAGAGGGCGGCCGGGCCGCGGCGGCCCCGTGCGAGGGAGCGCTGGCGGGCGAGAGCCGCTCCTGTACGCGACCGGGGCCTTGGCTTGAGCACGGAAACAGCCTGGGGCCGTCCCCTGCCTTTCGGGGTTCCTCTAAAGGCAACTGTCGCTCCCTGACGAGGTAGAAAGACGTAGCCAGTACAGACTTTGCATGTAGCTATGAATGCCAGATTTGGATATAGGGACGATGAAGCCTAAGCTCTGAGCTTCTCCTAATTAGCCCCAGTTTGTTTATGAGCACAATAACATAGCTTAAGGCGCTTTCTGATCACTAACTTTGTTTGGTGACAGTCATAATGTGTTTCAGGAGGGTGGCTCCTCGCATACAAAAGCAGACCTCTGGTGCCGCAGGTCGGTGGTGGGTAAGCCACCGTGCTGCAGGTCGGCATCCGTCGCTTCTGGAGAGGTGGGGGAGCAGGGTGGGCTGGAGCAAACATAAGGGCATAATCAGGCCTCATTGCAACTCGTCTGCGTGTGTGCTTTTTTGTCTTTTTTATTATTACTGCTGTTTTAAGAAGGGCTTTTGAGGTCTCGTGGTGTTTGCTGACACTGAGCAGCGTGCTACTAAGGAAGCAGAAAGAGTACTAGGGAATTTGAAGGTGTACTGGTCTATGTTATTGTGTATTGCTTGATGCTAACGTATTTGTTCACTTTAGGTGTAAAGTTATCATTCTAAAGGGTGGCCCATTCAAAGGTGTTTTTCCTTGTGATGTGATATTTGCAGCAGTTTCGGCCAACTGGAGCCCATATATGATAATATATCTGATTAAAAAAGCAACAGCAACAAAACACATTTATCCATAACCCATTCTAAGGAATTGATACAATTGTGACGATGTAAATAAATTATACTTTCACTGTCAAGGAATATAAGAGATCAGAATTATAAACTCATTACAAGTCATTCATTACCCGAAATAAACTTGCAGTAATCTTTTTTCGCTGTTTTTCTTCTACTATGAAAAATTCTTTGTATTTTTCTTAACAGCTTCTGAATTTCTGTAATCACTTTTATTCTCAAATCCCTCCATTATTTCCAGTCGTCCTTTCTCCTTAATAAGGCAGCTTTGACAGCAAGCATATATTGTACACATTGAGTATTCTACATCAATAAAAGGACAATATGGGATAATGAGGCAGAAATTTCATGAAAACCACTAATTATTGAAATAGTGACTGCCATACAATAAATGCTGTTTTATGCAATATAATTTTAAACACAACTGTTTAGATATATCATGAGCAAGTAACATAGTTTATAATTATCCTTATCATCTACACACTTATATTTGAAAATGCTAGTTGCCATTTACATTTCATGTAATGATGGACCAGTCCCTTTCTTAGTTTATTTCAGGATTGAAGACTATCACCGAGCAAGAGAAAATGTAAATCGTTGCCATGGTATTAATTTCAATACACAGTTTGTGTTAATGATCTGATTCTGAAATGGTAACGTGTATATATGTTCATCTTGAGTTTAAGATTTTTCTAAGATTTCTTTAAAAATCATTACTAGCACAGCTGAAAGCCAATTTTGAGATCATTTATGATATGCTTTGTCTTTAGAATAAAGATTTATCAGTAAGCCACAGGGATTTTAGTGTTTGTGGTTTACAGAATGTCCTTATAGCTTATAGCTGCTGATTTGATGAAAATGCAATTATAAATAACAGGAGAAATGAAATGGTTGCTACAGATAGAGTAAATTAACTAGAGTTTTGTTGGGAAAACCAACAATAGATCTTTTTACTGTAGCTTTTTTTCTGTAGTCGATGTTACAGGCCTTTGAGTTGGTGTTACTCTCTTTGATGCTTGCCAGGGTGAAATAAATATAAAGGATGCTTTATACTATCCTGTCTGCTCTGGGATCCAAAATACTGGAGCCAGTTCAGTGGCTTTCACTCTCTTCCAATTTATTTATCCCTGCGTTGTTTTGGTGGAACACCTTTAACCTTTCTGGGTTCTTTTTCCTGCTTTTACTCGAGTCCTTAGAGACAGTAGATCACAGTGTAAAAAAGCACTTATCTAGGCCAAGAAGATGTTAGTGCAAGCAAAGTAACACTCTGCTCTCAGTTCCTCCATCTGGAAAGTACAGAATACGCTTGTGCATCTCCTTGGAATCGGAAACAACGTTGAGTTTGACACCAGGAGTGCCCGGTGTAACGTGCCTGTGGAATAATCTGGCAGATTTGTATCTGCTGTGTTGGTCTCTGGTGGAAGCAGTGGTGGTAAGGACTGCTTTCTCTCATCTCTTGTGTTTGCTTCAGGAGTGTGGCTGTTTCAGTTCAGTGGGGATTTGGGATGAGCCTTGTTGTGGGAAATGGTGCCTTATCACAGCCACTTTGCTTCCAATCTGTACATTGGGTTTTTTTTCAGTGCACCTGGTTTGAGATATGCATGTCTAATGTTTTATATCTTCAGTAATGTGTCATTGGGTGGGAACTGAGAAAAATCGGTCTCTCTTGTACGAAACGAGCAAGCAACAGTTCTGCGACGGTGGGCAGGCCAGTCTGTAGTGAGCACCGAAGAAAAGACATTTTTGCTCCTTGAGGCTCGGCCCGCGCTCCACTGAACCCAGATAGGTGCGGTGTATTCAGATGGCCTAAGCCCATCAAAGTCTGGGAGCCAACTGCTTCTAATTGCTTAAGGGTCAGTATATTTATTTTGGGTAAAGCCCGCATGGAGGCCTGAAATAGTCACAGTGTAACGTTTCTCGCTTACTGAGTGAGATACTAACGAATAAAAGGATCTAACTACCCACGTGTCTTCTATGCAAGAGTTATCTTCCAGCAGACAGGGGAGGGTGTTGCAGCATTTGTAGGCAAGGTTGGAGGTTTGCTGAGAAATGGAGGCAGTGTGGCCTGGACCTTCTCTCACTATTGAGGGTGGCCCAGAGTCTCCAAAAGGTGGCATCCAGGACCCCGGTGGCCGGACCTCTCCAAGGCTTCCACTGTGGTGACTGCGCTGCTTCTTAAGGAACTGAGGATTAGGTGAAGTCCGACTCAGATATATTTACTCCAATAGTACCTGTGATTGCAATACTCTTATTTAGTATTGAATCTCAAGGGGAGGAAGACTACGTCAGCATTTCAGCCTTCAGATTTGTAGTAGCCAAGTGTGATTGCTTTGTTTGAGGTGCCTCAAAGACTCCATGACCCTGTCATTTTCTGTAATGGCAGTAAATTTCAAACAGAGAGCTACCAAGCAGCAGTAAGAGCTGAAATATGTTCTCTAATGATTATCATGAACTGGAAATACATTACTGTGAAATTGTTCTGTATTTTGCAGTGAGCAGCTCTGCTACCAAAATGGCATATCAGTTTAAAAATACTTGTTGTGCTTTTCAGTAATGAAGTTGATTTTTCTTAAATTCTTTAGTATGAAGTGACAACACCTTATGGTAATGGAGGAAAGCTAGCCCTCCCTGGTAAAGCTCAGTTCTGTAGCAAAAAACTGTGCTCTGTTTTACCTACTTTTATTTAGTACCTATATAGACTTTTAAATGAACAGAGGATAATTATTGGTTTACTAAAACCAATAAAACATTTCAAGATTAAAAAAAAAGAAAGCCAGTTAATTGGGACACTGTTGGAGATGCATTATACTGTCATTAAATCTTAAGTGAAGGATAATTTTTACTCTCCTTATTGGCTAAAAGAGAGTTTACCCATTGTAGTGTGTGCCATTAAAGAGATTCACAAGCACATCAGCAGAGCAGTGTGAAAGAGTCTTGCATGTTGCTTTTGTCATTAGCAAAAAATTTAATAAGCTTCTAGTAAAAAAAGAAATAGGTGAAGCCTTTTTCTACGACACAGTTTTAAAAGAAGGCTGGAGTCTTGATTATAGTGACTAGCGTCTGGCTGTTTTCTAGCCTTTGTATTAGGCTTGTAAATCACTGGAGGGTGGGCAGTGTAATGCTTTTCCCTCCGTTTTCCCTTCCCACCATATAAATAATTCTGGGAACTGCAGATCTGCCATCTTTCTCTTTGTTCCAGGAAAAGAATCCCAAAGACAGTAAATCACCCAGATGCAGGTAATCTGAGAGGAACAAATTGGAGTGGCTTTGGCTGGGATAATTTGTTTGTGTCTAACCGATACAAAATCTCTTCAGATTTTTACAGTAATGGATTGCTCCGGTATTGCGATTCCTGTGTTAAAGCAGTACAGATGTGAAGTCCCGGGAGTGTTATTAACTTGAAATATGCTCTTTGATTTGCATAATCAGTGTAATTGTAAATCAGGACTCTTTCATCATAATGAAAAACCTGTTACCTGTCAAGGAAAAAAATGCTCCGTGTTTATCTAAGCAGAAGGTCTCAGAACGCTGAATTGTTCTGCCTGCCTTCCTCCGGCGGGGTTCAGTCTCGTACCTCCTGCCAGGAGGGAGGCCCTGTTGTAGGCATCTGGGGTCAGCGGGGGTCGGAGACAGACAGACAGACGAAATGGCAGCTTTAACTTAGGGAGTCCATGGTGAAAACGAGTCCGTAGTTGCAGCCACGTCCCGTGCTTCGCCCTTGGTGACCTTTCAGCTGATGTCTGAGGCTGTGTATGGGAGTCAAAGGCGGTGTTGTGCGGGGTGGTACCTCTGGGTGGGCCGGGGGGGCCCAGGGTAAGCACCCGAGTGACGTGTCAGCAGCATCCAGGCTGAAGCTGGAGGCCAGAGCTACACTGAGCTGCTAACCAGAAGGAGGTGGGATGAGAAGCCTGTTTGGGACTGTGAGGAGGAGGAGGCAGGGAACGGTAAGTTGAAATGCTGCTACTCTGCTGGAGGAGATCGCAGTGGTGGTATATGGGAAAAATTATTGCAATAAGAGTTTGGGAATAAGGGAGAGGGGAGTATTATCTTCCATCTTCTTGCAAAAGAGAAAAAGTGAAATGAGGTTTTATGAATTAATGAATTCTGTTTCATTATACTTGTAATGAAATATATGAACAAAAATCCCATTATCCCTACCCATTCCAATGTGGGCATCTGCAATGACTTAAGCTGAACTTTGACATCAGGACCCTGCCTGCTACAGGAATTAAGTCTGAAATCTAGTACTGAAGTTAAACAAGTTGCTTTGCACTTCAGGAGGCAAAAGTAAGACCTGTATGCACTGAAGAGATGAGCCTGGCTGCTCTTCTCGCCTGCCTCTGTGCTGTAGAGGGATGTCGCTTGCCTTCCCTGCTGGATGACTGAGGTCCCTGACAGGTGCTGGAAGCAGCAGGGCTGTTGTCCCATCTCGTGTCACTCTAGCTGACATCTGCCCCGGGCTGCCTCTCCTTTACTTTGTCACTCCTTGTGCTGCAGTCTTTATGTCAGTTAACCTGCTTTCTTTACTGGATGGAAAGGTCAGTTTTTTCTTCTACTTTTTGATCTTGGTGTCACATAAAGTTACTACGCCTATTATTTTAGCCTAGAGTAATTCAATTATGCCATTCAGAGCGAAAAGTCAGGCAAATGCTTCCTTGGGAAGGATGAGTTTGTCTTAGCCTTTCCTTTTTACTTTGATAAATCACAAAAGTTCATAATACTGCCTTCCAGCTGTGGAGATTTGATGTTTGGTATCCTGCAATGTACTTTCTGTATGCCTGTATGAAGAGCAGGCTGAGTGTAGATTTTGCAAATCTCAAGAACTGCAGACTCGAGAACCGACTGATCTCTGAGTAGTCTCCAACACTTGACTGAGAAATTAAATATGTTTTTTAAACTGAAAAGCTGTTTCCTGTGTCCCTTACAGGAATTTAAATTATATTGCTAAAGTTGGAAATCAGATCTGGTAAGATGTGTACAAATTCTGAAATGTGATAAAAATGCTATTGCTCTGCAGAAGTTACGGGCAGCCTCCTTTGTCAGAGTCAGCTGTGGAGGTGAAAGCCAAGGGCAAATGATACTCCCTGGAGGTATACAAAATATAAGTAAAATAAGAAAGAATTGTCTGAGGACACGTGTCCCAAAACAGCAACAAAGAGCTTGATAGTCACTACTTAGCTAACGCAGAGAAGTGCTGTTGGCATCAGTCGGGTCATTCGGTGTGTAGTTGGTTGTAATAGCTCAGACGGCGGAGTTACAGATGCAGGAACAGAAATCAGGGCTAGGAGTGAAGATACTTGAAATAAGCCACGACAGAGAACACACAACTACTTAGAAAAGCCCCCCAAAACAGAACAAAAACCCACCAGCCTCCTCCCAGCCTCCACCTGAACTCCAGCAGAGTTTAAGTTAAATTCACTTAGCAGTTTATTAGCCAAGAGATGATTGCAATCGGAGTTTTCTACCCTGGAGGCTGGTATCCATTGCCAGGGCTCGGGGAGCGCCGGTGCGTGGTGAGGAGCCGCTTCCCCGCCATCCCCGCTCCTCTGCGCGAGCGGGGCCGAGGCCGGTGCCCTCCTGCGGACCCTGGTGAGCGAGGGCAGGGTGGCACCGTGCGCTTACATAACCGAGGACGGGGCTGGGGTTAAAAAGACAAGGGCTTCTTTTTCGTGTCACTGATAACCTCAGAAGGCCAAGGTAAGTGATTGCTGACAGCGATACCACATCCTGTTTCATACAGGAAAAGAAAATATTTTTGCGTTTGAGTTTTAACATGCCTATTGTTAGCTCTGACAGGGGAATGGACTCTGTGGTGCTCTGCTCTGGTTTCTTTCTTATTTTCCTTTTAAGTGAGCATATTTTTATTCTGTTCAAGGCTGTTCTCAGTATGGTTTTTCTGGTCGCTACTTCCATTCCTGCAGCCTCCTTTAATCGCCAGTGTCGGGAACCAGGCCCGCTCCCTTCTCACTGCTGGTTTTCTCCCTTTGTCTCCTCTTTGGTGAGGGTTGGCTTGGCAGCCGGGTACAAAACTACTGCTTTTTTGTGAGGGAAAAATGCCCTTCCACATGCTTAATGATAGATTCAGCTTATTTGTCCTGGAAAGTAGTGTAAAGTTTCTCTGTCTGCCATGAGTTGATTTGATTCTACACCCCGGTAGATACTGTCGTTCTGCTTTGGTGCGAATGTGAAATATCCCAACGGTCCTTTAGGAGTCCCTGCTCTGAGTTGGCTGCAGGCGGGATGACGGCCAGTTGTATTCGGAGCAACGTAAAAAGCCTGAAACTGTAAATGAGTGCCCGGCTGGTTCTGCTGTCTGTTCGTTTCCTTTCCCCACTGTGGGGTTGTGTGTGATGACTTTCCAGCAGCGGCATGTCTGAGGTGTGCTTGTGCTTCTGCCTTTTCTTTTCCTTGTCACGTAGAGTGTGAAGATACCAGTAGGAATTTGTTTTACACCTATTTGGAGTAGTGCTGTAATAGAGAGTTATATAGGAAGCTTCTAATTTCTGTCATTTGGAGATTTTCTCCCGACTTCTCCATGTATATAATTTATAAAATGTATATGTAAATGTAGAGCAAACGCTTATCTGTGAGAATCACTGTTGTAGTCAGTATCTCATAGGTGGTGTCAGCTCACCAGGCCTGTGTGAGGGGACGTAGTGACCAAGGCAGCAAAGAGCAGCGGTGGCCGAGTGCCCGGGACGTGAGCGCCCGCGCTGCCGCCCTGCGGTCCTGCTGCCGCTTGCTGTGCTGAACTCACAGCGCGGGCGGTGTTCCTTGCTACACAAACGTGGGTTTGGGCTGTGAGGTTCTTCTAACCTATGTACCCAGTACAGAATGAGTGCTGTGCTGTAGTGCCCTGTCAGGACAGCATTGAGTGGGACAAGAAGGGTGTTCAAGTGTGGCGACTGATACAAGCCTGTTGAAAAGCTAATTCTGATGATTTCTTTAAAGCAATTGTGGAGTAATCCCTGGCTGTGTGATCAAGTGTGAAGCGTCCCAGAGGAAGAGGAGGGTTCAGGTGGCATTGCACAGGCACCTGGATTAGCTGCTGTTCTGGATGTGGAAATGAAAACAGCATTGTAATGATAATAAAATATTCAGTGGTCAGACAAGTATCATTAATTTCAATGAAAGCCATGTTCCTACCTACATTTGTGGATCTTCAGGATGAGCACATGTTGTAGCTCTACTTAGTGAGTTAATTTTTAGGACCGATGCTCCCACAACAATTGGCCTTTGGTTTAGAGAAGAACAAGAAGTCGGAGCTAAAAACTGATTTCTCAAAAGCATGTTTATTTTGATTCAGGTGGTGAAAGGCAAAGAGCATAAACTGTGTGCCAGTGAAGCATAGCCTTGAATTATTTGGGTTAGCATGCAGTAATTTGCTTTAAAACAATTTGATGATGTTAAAGGTGGGAAATCTTCATGTGAATTTATGTAAAACACCGTGACAATGATGTTCGGTAGTGACCCTCAGGACACGACAGAAATGTCTGTTAAAGGAAGTGTCCTTACCTAAGGCATTTAAACGTAGTCGGAACAGGATAAAAGTATGCCAAATCCAAGAGCAGAAATGGTGTGGCAATCCAAGTCTGGGGGTTATTGGTCCTTCCTGTGCTTTATATGCATAAATCTTAGCTGTTTTGTTCTTTCTGGGAGAAAATCCTCTTTCTTCTGGAGATATTTCTGTGTGGGTGTAACTTAAACTGAATCTACCAAATTTCTCACAGCCCTCCTCAAACACTAAACAGTTTGGTGTGGTTTACAAACTTTGTATTTTTCTCATAAGGACCCAGAACATCATTTCCCAAGATAGGGTTCTGCTGGAAGAGCTGTAACCAGAGGGAGGGGGAGAAAGAGGGCTGAAAATTTTCAGGACTTACAAAAATCTTTTAACCAGCTCTGTCCCTACTGAATTACATTCATTGTCATTTCTGTGGGTTGTTTCACAGCAGAATTCATGCTTTCATGTTCAGAAAGCTCTTCAGACACCCCTCTCCAACCCTTTTGGGAAGATTATGTGTGACTGCACTTGGGGCAGTGCCGTTGTGCCGTTCATCTAGAGAAGCAGTCTCGGAGTTCCAGAGCTGAGAACTGGGATTTTTTGGTTCCCCTGGCGTGTCACTGCAGTTACTTACCGTTCTTGCCTTAATATCGAACTGTATCTAAACAGAAAGCTTTTTAAAGAGATCTGGCTTTATCTTGTTTTCTACTTTAGAAAGATTCAGGATTCTAAAACATCTGCATCCTGCGTATTGTGTTTCAGATGCGTATGAAACTTAAAACCAAAGAGCCTATTTCTGCAGACTTGCAGCAATCTCCTTTAACTTCTGCTTAGTAAAGCTCCTCAGTTCATGCTTGCCACGTTTATATTCTTTGAGTCACCTAACCACAGTGATCATAGGAAGTGGGATGGGGGAGGTCAGTTCCTGTGAGCATGGCATTTAAACCATGAAATGAGAGCTGCAGCAGGAACTGTTCTCCCTTTTTTTGGTTGTCCTACGGGCTGAGCAAATAAGGAAAATGTGGGTGTCTCTGCTCAAATACAAGTAAGTGATACATTATCTCTCTCGATATAAAATTGCAATCCGTGCCAGACTCTTGCTTGCTTTCAAACATAATGTCATCTTGATTATATCTGTTTCTGAAAGCTTATGGCGATAGCTTTGCTGTCACTCTTTTTACTGAAGCTGACTTTTTGGAATGCCAAGAAGAATAGATGCCACATGAAGTAACCGTTGTTACCATCACCGAGCTTGATGGAAGGGCACACGTATGGCCCCGTCGTGCTGCTTCTCCCGCCGCTCGTGCAGCTGCGAGCGGTGCCCGCGGTGCCGGCGGCACCTGCACCCTGCCGGGGCGGGAGGGAGGACGGAGGCACCGGCGCTCGGCCCGCAGCGAGCAAACCTGGGGAGCCGCGCATGGGTGCTCTGCTGGTGCATCGTAGGGGCCCCGGGCAGGAGGGAGAGGTGAGTTTTTAAGCGTGTTTGGGGAAAACGTCGGAGTTAATTAAGCAGTGTGAAAGAGCAAAGAAGGGTATGGCGGATGGCAGCGTGGGGAAAGGCCCCTGCTGCCTCCGGCTCAGCAGGGGAGGTCAGGAGCAAGCCTGGGGCAGGGCAACACGTGAAACTGGAGAGAGGAGGAAGAAGGCAGGCTTTGGGGCTGCGGGTCTGTGGAGCGCTCTGGGGATGGTGTTGGGCATTTTGTAATTGACTGTAAGAGGCAGGATAGCGTTGTGCCATTACGAGAGGTGACGCCTTTCTTTTGATTTGCAAGACAAATTTCATTACAGTGCATTGTACCTACAGCTCAAAAGGCTGGGTTTTCATACAGTGTCGTGAATGCTTCAGCTTCTGTAAGAAAGTCCTTGTGCAACTGTGTCTGTAATGCTGCCTGGGCACAAAGGACAAAGTATTATACCACTTGACAGGTTCCTGCTGACACAAGGAAGGCATAATCAGCACCTTTTAATTTGTGACAGAGTTCCTCTTAGCAGGGTTTTTTCATTCAGAGGCATACATTAGCTCTGTCCTTGAAGCCCTTTGCTTTCTAGCAGTAGGTTTCTGCCTTAAGAACAAGGCTAGCCTCTCCTTCTTGAAAGGCTTTTGCTAAGGAGGAAGGGACAAAGAGAGAACTTCAGTGTCACAGCCAGTGTTAGGGAATGCCCGAGCGGATGTTTCACTTGAAAATAGAGATGCTTGAATTGGGAATAATGAAAACCTGTTAGAGGAGGCTAGAGGTACATCTTGTATGCTCAGTTTGTAGCCAGACTTTGGGAAGAGCCAAGAGTTCCTGTTTAAGATGTCTAGACAAGGAGAACAGTTTTCAAAATAGCTCTGGATGTTCACAACTGGGAGTTGTTGTTGCTGTTAGTGTTGTTATTATTAAATCCACTCAGTTCTGGGCACACAGTTGTCCAGACTCCCGTTAGCTGCAGAAACAGCTTTTGCCCTTACATATATTCTGGTTTGTTTTTGTTTTTTCCTGCAGACAGTTTTTAGTGGGACTGGTGATGGTTGGTACCCATTTGGTGTGCATGATGCATATGGCAAAGCAACATCGGAAATGGAGTCACCACCCCTAGGTGCATCTCTGGATCTAACAGCTAGTTCCCATCTGGAATAGTTTCCCTTTTATGTAGGCTTGAAGAAAGAATAGAGAATCATAATGTGTTGCTGTGCTCTTAGAGCTGGACCTGGTGGATCGCACTACACGGAGTTGCCTGTTGGAGCTGTTGACTTCACTGGTGTTGCAGACAGCCTACATCAGCAGAACGGGAGGAACTGGAAGCTCCCGTTGCTTGGCGAACTTCTGGGCAATAGCAGTGGGCGCCGGTAGCGGCAGCAGCAACACGAGGACGCTTGCCCTAGCTGCCGAGGCCGTTGTCTCTTCCTTCGGGACGGCACGAAGGTGCCCGCAGGGGCAGCGGCTGGGGCTGTGCCGGAGGGGCCCCATCACTGAGCCCCCCGGCGCGGCTCTGCCTTCCCCCCGGCCCTTCCCCGGGCAGCCGTGGTGCTGCCCGAGCTGGGCTCGCCGCTGGCCTCGGGCAGCGGGAAGGGGTTTGGGTTTCCGCTGGGTCTGCCCAGGAGAAGCTCTGCTCGCTGCGCTTGGGTGGTTCGGGCACGGCAGGGGGCTGGAGAGCCTCGAGCAGGCTTCATTTTATAGCATGACATTGAAGTCATGCTATGAAATAGTCTTATTTGTCTTTCTGGATGTCTGGAAAATCCCCTGATGGTATTAATTCTCAGCGAAAGCAAACTTTGAAAGTAGGTGTTGTTTATCAATGCCGTTCTAGTGTGTTTAGTCTGTAGGGCCTTTGGCTGTCAGTCCCGCAGCTGTCATCCCTCCTAACCCTTGCACGCTCCCCATGCCTCGCTCGGAGAGCAGGAGGTGCGCGGATGTGACGAGGCTGCGGCTTTGTTTTGGCTGGGTGCTGCACAGCTCTCTGCCTCTTCCTCTGGGTGAGGACGGGGCGAGACCCCCTCGGGGCAGCCCGCCCGTGCCCACCTCTTGCCAGGACACGCGGGCGCAGCTTACCGCACCAGCGGCCGGGCGAGATGCCGCGCCGGTGGCTTGTCAGGGCGTTCCTGGTCCTCGCTGCTGTCTGTCACAGGCCTCCGAGATACTTACTATTCTAAACCGGCAGTATTTTTTCACACTGCTAAACGTTTTCAGAGAAGTAAAATTAAAATATTCCGTGAATTAAATTTTTTTCTGAGAATCAAAGAATTATCTGTGGAAAGCACAGTCTTTGTCATTTTCTGCTTGGGTTGGTTCTGAGCTGAGAAATTGTCAGCAGCATTGTTCGCGTGAGTAAAATTACAAATGAGCCACGACGGCCTTGTGCATAAACGCGTTAGAGATGCTAGGACTGGGCTGAGCAAGGCTGAGGTGTTTTGGCAAAGTTTTATGTGTTCGGAAGTGCACGCTCGGGTTTTTGGAGCCCTCTCCCTTCGGCGCGTGCTTGGGAAGTGTTGGCACGTCCCACGTCCGGACACGCCGCAGCTGTCTGCTGTCTGCGCCGGGAGTGGCAGCTTGCAATCAGCATATACAAGGTTTGGGGACACACAGCGCTCCTTGGGTGACTGCGCTGCCTTGCACGTACCAGCACCCTCCGGAGCGCTTGCAGGGCACTTGTTGCAGACCCAGCCTGGGCGGGTGTTCGCAAGCCCAGCAGCGCGGCGGGGCAGAGGGGACGGTTTCTGCTTTCGCTCCTGCGGGCGCAGGAGGATGGGCCGGGGTCCCTTCGCCCTCTCCCACGGCTGGAGCCTCTGGCAGGCAGGTCCACGCATCTCGGGGGCTTCCCGGGCTGCGCCTGTGTCTGGCTGACATCCTCTCTTGGTTTCCCCTCCCAGGAGCACCCTGGCATGCTCTCTGCAGCCGCGGGTTGTACTTTCGGAGAATTCCATGTGAAATAATACAGTAAATCCTGTTTTCACAGGTCATTTTATAGTGCTTGAAAAAGTATGTAAGGAAAGTGGATTTTTGTCTTGTGTGCAAAAAACAGCCCTTAGGGGCCACATCAGAGATGAACAGAGGGAACCATCTTGGCTTAAATGAAATAAAAAAGAAAGAAGCCCATTTTTGTGGTTTCACCATGCATGTTTTTCTTGACTTAGGCCCAGTACTACATTTGGTGTTTAAGGCACTTGTGGCTTTCCAAGTTTCTCTTCTTTCCAACTGTTTACCAATTTTATTTTCTGCTTTGTGCCCACTTGCTCTTTGGAGGTACCGTCAATACACGCACGGGTTGAGTGCAGGCAGTAGGTAAACAGCAGTATTATTTTCATTATCAATAACATATATATGTAATGTACAAGATGGTATAAAATATTGTGGTTTTGGAAGACAATGGATTTTTCTTCCTTTTTTTTTTTTTTTTTAATAGGTCTTTTTTAATGGAAGTAGTATAAGGCTTTGCTAATTATTTGCTCTGTAAATGCCTCTGAGCACAAGTCCTGGAGCAGCTGGAGCCGAGTTCAGAGCTTGTTAGAGGCAAGATGAAGGCATTTGCCACTGTGCTGAGTTATTACCGGCAGAAGATCTTGTGCTGTGATTGTTTGAACGGTTCATGCAGTAGAAGAGAAGAACTTGTATCTGGATTTATAAAAGAGGGGTCAAGGCACTTTTCAGTAACCAAAGTAGGTTGTAAGAGCTTTCAGTGTGGACATAAAAGAGGTGTCTGGTGCTGCCGTGCACTTGAAAGCAAGCAAGTAGCCCATAGCTGCAGTCAGTACGGAAGGTTGTCGGAGCTGCTTTCACAGCGATGAATCTCAGTGGGAACAAAAAGGGAATGTTTTGTTAGTTTCTTTTGAAACTTTACCAAGTGATACCAATGAAGACGGTCCCCTTTTGTGGCAGCGGCTGACCAGCAGCCGGGAACGCTTAGGGCGACCGGTACCTTGCCCCAGGCCAGCACAGGGCTAGCTGGGCTCAGCCCGGGCGTCAGCCGGGGGCACCCCCGGGTGCGGCACAGGAGGAGCCAGGGCCGCTGCAGCCAAGGGGCATCGCGGTCGCATCGGGTGCTTCCTGGCCTCCCGCCCGGCGAAAGCGCCTGCAGTAGCTCTTGTGCTGCCCCAGCTCGCCGGGGGCTGCATCGCTCCCCAGGGACGAGGCCGCTGCCACGCTGACGTGATCGTGATCGAACAGCAAAGCGCGGTCAGAGGTGCCTTGGGGAAAGCTGCTGTCGGTCAGGGACTTGTCCCCTGAGGCTTGGGTCGTTAAAGAAATTCTTAGGGATAAAATGCATGTGTGGAAAATACAAGATTGCTGGATTGCCATCCAGTCGCGATCACCGGATGAATACCCGCTGAAACACTCGCCTCTCTGCTGCGTGCTGCCCTTTTTATTTTCTTGAATTATAGCTTTTCCCTTGTGCATGATTTTAATTTCTTGCTGTGCTGAGCTCCTGTTAATAGGGAAGAAGCTTCCATCCTTCCTCTACAAAGCTGCCACGTTGCGGCACTGCCGTTGCTGTCACAGAGCTCTCAGCATCCAGAACTGAAGCATCTGCATAAGCTCCTTCTGTGGTGATTTGTCTGTAATAATCTATTAATCTACTCTACTTTCACTGCACTTTCCTGATAAGTGAAATTATATTTGAATAAAACCCAGTGCTTAGAAATTCCTGGTTTCAGATAGAGGCATGTTTTAATAGCTGGTCTCAAATCTGCTGAAAAGCAGATTTTATGGTAGAAATGTTAATGAAGCTTCAACAGCAACAACTGGCAGCCATTCCGAGGAATTCAGGGGCTGTATATTTGGGTGGCAGAGGTCAGGAAATAGATTTGTGCCACCTGGGTCTATTTTTGTCAGCAAAATTAATATTTTATGCTTTTTTTTTTTTTTTTAAATCTGTACTGCTGTGAAAGTTTCTGCATCAGCTAATCTTCCCAAGCAGTCTGTAAGGCTCAGATTTCAAAGTCGTTATCCAAAAGGTCACATCCTGATTTAATACCATTAGTGTAAACGCAGGATAATTTAGTTGATGTGGATAGAGGTGCTTGTCATTTCAGTTTTTTGATCTTAGTATAAATGTATCCAAGAGTAGGTTGCGTTTGTGAAGCTAATGCCGTGTTCCTGAACACATCACAGGAAGGCTAAGATTCATTTTCACATTCAGATGAATCCTTTCTACATGATGCAGGTCACCTCTCTCTCTCCAGAAAGACTCTGGGCATTTCAACTAGTCCACTTTAAAACAGGGATGTGGAAAGAATGTTTGTCAAGTTTTCTTTGCCATTGTTTTATGGATTAGCATTCAAATTTCTACATTTGATCCGTTCTCCACTTCTTCCACTACTGCCGGAAGCATATATATTCATGTGTTCGTATGCAGCAATTTTAAACCACGGTCTTTTTTAAACCATTTTATGCCTTCTTATGACACACTAGTAAAGCTGGTTTGAGGATTTCATGTAGCTGCAGACTTGCCACAAGTCCAAAAAACCCTGAGTCAAAAAAAGAAGTATCCCCTATGTGAAAGTGAATATATGGGTTTTCCACAGTACCCACAGAAGTGAATAGAGAATGTTAAATTAAAAGACAAACAAACGTATTAATTGCGCCTTCCTCTATTTTTCCCACTGGATCGTATCTTACTTCCTGCTGACTTATCAGTCAGCTAGTTTGACATGATTATTAAGACTGGATATATTGGTTGTAATAACTTCTGAGTGAATGTCTTGCTCCTTCTCTACCCCCTTCCCTCCTTTCCTCAGGCTGTGATATGAATGATATGCTTCTAGAAGTAGCACAAATTTTCGCCAGGATTAATAGAAGGAAATAAATATTGCCTTTTTTTTCCTTTCAGGTTGCCCTTGTTCTCCTTTTCAAATCAAATGTCACATTGACTCAAATCCAGCATTGGAAGCATGTGGGGAACTGCAGCATATCAGCCCAGCGCAATGTATCCATCAAACTGGAAGGAAGCCCAAAACCAAAACTCCACTGCCCAAAATGCATCCTCTGCAGAAACCCCAAGGCAAGTGGCTTTGGCCTCCTAGCAATTGTGCAAGCTTCTATCACACGTCATCTAATATTTATTTATTTATTTTTAATATAAGTCACAGCAAAGTAGTTATTTTATGTTCTAAGGTTCAAATACAATTCGTAGGGTTTTATTATCTTCATTTTTCCAATGTTAGATGAGGGAAGCCTTCAAGAAGAATTTGATTCAGGAATAACAGATGACTTAATTTGTCGATTTATATTTCCTTTACTTCTATTATATGTCAAGCAGCTGTGAAATCTAAGTTTAATTTAGCGATATTGTTTTCATTCTCTTATTTTTTTTTTAAGTATTTAGAATAGCTTATTGTTTAAACCTAGATCTGCTTTCCATTTATTGTAAGAACTATGCGTAGCAACAGGAAATGCCAAAATGGAATGAATGTGTTTTAAAAACGAGAGATATGAGCTAAACCAGTCACATTCACAGGTAGCACGTGGGCTGTGGTAATTCCACAGTTGTGCCATACTCGGAGTGAAATAGGTTACAACCCCGAAGTGTGGTAGGAGAGAAGTCAGGAAGAACCATGTTTTAGCTGGTCTCCAGGCAGCTCTTGTGGTCTCCCCAGGTGTTTGTTTGTTTGTTTGTTTTTGACAGGTCCCAGTCAAAATTCCCATGGGAGGCTGTCACACAGTAGCCAATACTCGAAAGTCAGACCTCATGTTACCTCAGACTGAGCCAAGTTAGCCAAAGCTACAAATCATTGTTACGAGACTTGGTCGTGAATATGCCAGTCATCTTCCTTAAAGACACTTCTTTGTCATAAAATTTAAATAATGATTTTATTATTTCACTGCACTTCTTTATAATAAAACTACTTTTAAAAAGTATCTGCAATTAGCTTATATATAACAGTAGAGAACAATATGTAAGATCCTTTGCAAGGTTGGGAGATGGCAAATTTTTTTCCTTTGCCATTATTGACTTTGTAAATTTGAAATGGCTTCTCTCCCTGCTATAGATCATTGGTCCCCTGTTACCATATAGGCTGTATACCCAGTAAAGAAAGGAAAATACTTCTTGCCTCTCTACGAAAATGAAATAATCAAAATAATAAATACAAAAATAGTAGTCATAGGGCAGAAACAGTTCCGCAAACTGCTTTCAGTGTGTTGTTTTTATTAAATTGACTGTATTCAAGTTGACATTTCTCCTGTAAACTATCCTTGCTTGCTCTTGGTGGCCATGTCCAAAGAAAGTAATTGAGATAGTGTGGTACATTTCCTTGCAGTAGACATAAACCTTTCCTCAAGTTTGCGCTGGTATTTTTATGCAAGAACTTTTCTCCCCAAAGCTTCTACCCTAGAGCTACATGGATTCCTCATTAAGGCTGTTTCTTGTTGATTTGTTGAGTGGGACGTGCTGGCGTCAGCACCAGAGACTCAGGAGCAGCTCTGCTCCACTCCAACCTGAGGCTGTGCTGTTGGGTCATGTATTCTTTCTTTTTTTTTTTTTTTCTTTGCATGTATTCACTTCCCAGGGAATAACCCTTTATAGTCTGCTTTATCTCATATATATATATNATATACATACATCTGTATATTTATGGAGTCTCTATTTATGAGGTCCTCCCAGCTTTCCCGGCAAGCCGTGACAGACCCACCACGGCTGGGATGACCTGATAGGAATGCCTTCATCAGGTCACCTAATAGATGCACACTGACTCTCTCGTTACTGCAGAGGAGGTACCTGGGAGCTGGGCAGTTAGTGGGCCGGGAGGGCTGGAGTAGGGCAAAGGCTGAGACGCTTGTGTCATGGCGAGGGAAGGGTCCTTATTCCCTGCTGTTTTACAGACCCAGGGCCGGGCCTGGGCTGTAACTTCTCCCAGATATTTGACCTTGCCTTCCCCTTTTCTATTTCTGACCTGCTGGTTCTCGTATTTTCACTTGTTTCTTCTGCAACAAAGACCATGTGTCTTGGAGTTTCTGCCTGCTGCAAATAGCACTGGGCTGCTACTTAAAATCCTCAAGCGGAGGAGGACTGGGGAAGGACCATTCCAGCGCGTGGCTTCAGCTTTCGGGCACCACCTGGACCACGTCCCATGACACAAATCTCTCTTCCTAGCAGCTGCCTTTCTTTCTGTTCCCAGCACTTTCCCCGTCTGTGCGCAGGGAGGGCACTGGAAGCTGCATCCAAGTCGTGGTGCTGTGTGCTGGGGCCCCCGCGCGAGGGCGAGAGGCAGAAGGGGGGAGCTCAAAGTGGAGCGACAGAAGAGCCGCGCTGCTTCCTGCGTGGGCTGGGACCGTGGAGGTGGCTTCAGAGCAGGGGCAGGAGCTGCGGCTGAGCTCCCGCTTTGGGTCCTGTACCTGTACCTGAAAGCAGCACCTATTGTTTTTTCAGTTCATTTAGTACTTATGAGGATGATGCAGATACAGATGAGCTCATCTACTACTACTCCTTTTTAGCACGCAGTTCTATCATTCACTTCTTTTGTCGAAGTCTAAAATGATTGTGGATTTAAGTCTGTAAAACTGACAGAGAGGTAACGAATGTGTGCCATGGCAGTTAATGGATTTTATTGTGCGCTCAGGAGTGGGAACTGGCAGATTGGTTATGCTGTTTGAACGCTTCTCACAGAATGATGTAATGTGGATTTTGAAAAGCCTATTTTGTCTTCTCTCTCAAGTTATAAATAGATGCCTGTATGTTTATAGGTGAGGCAGAGCTGCCTGACTGTTGTGATGTATAGGGCTGCTTCCCTGAAAATTCAGAATGTAGGTTCTTTGTGTCAGCTCTTCAGTAGACATCTTTTGCGGTTTAAATTTTGCTTTGTAAGTAGTGTTTAAGAAAGCCAGTGGCTTTGCCTCTGTGCTGATGTGTCTGTTTCTCAAAATTACATTGGTAAATACCAAAATTCAGAACTAACAAAAGGGAACACTTTGTTTTCCTCCTTTTTAGTACAGCGTATCATGTATTATAGAGTGTAATGTCTCAAGTGGTTCAGGTGGAGTCCACTAACAGGAAAGATTTAAAAGAAAGGTTTAAAATGTTTAGAAATGTTTACATGGATAGAAATGACATGCTTTATTATTAAATACTTCTACAGAGACAATGAAGTTCACCTTTTGAGTGTTGTGGACCAGGCATAAACTCTTAAGAGCCTAATAGGGGATGTAGGGTAGGTTATTGCATATCTGTCTGCTGCACAATACTGCTTCTATAAAGAGCGTAAATAATTTTCTTTTCCTCCTTAACTGTTATTTTTGTGTAAGACAGGTTTCGTGGTGGTGTTTTCAAAATTGAACTGTAACACCTTTATTTTAAGACAGGAATTCCAAATGTTTTTGGACACTGGGCAAGTCAGTCATTTTATAGGAAGTGTCCCATTAGAGCTCAAATCATTGGATTTGATTTTATTCTTTGGTGCTGAAGTGAACTCGGTAATGTGGATAGTTTTAAATCTGACTGTACTCAGAGCTCAAAACCTCCAGCAGTTCTTCATCACTGACCTCAGGCAGTGACCGTCCACAGCGAGAGGAGGGAGGAAGCCAAGGCTGACATGGAGCTTGAAACGGGGTCAGCCTTCTGCAGGGTAGGGACAACAGGAATCGACTTTTTGGGTGCATATGCCGCAGCTATCTTCCTAAAGAAAGTAACCCTGAAATTACATTGAGAACAGTTGCTAATTAAAGCTCTATTACAATGTTAATCACATTATGCTGATGTGCCATATGGACCATTTAAAAATTGGAAATGCTTGAAATAAATTGTTCTTGGAAACGTTGTTTAACAAAACACGTATGTAGAGTTTCCTCATTTGTGTATTAACTCTTTGGACAGTGTAGATCAGAGGGGGTATTTGGCAGTACTGCTCCGAGTAGCGTGTGCTTTGGGAGTGATGGCACTGTCGGTTCTCCTGCCTGCTAGTGTAAGGTCTGCTTAGTGAGGCTGCTGTCACTGTATGAAGCTGTAACAGCACGTGAACCTGTTGCCATGGGTTACTGCTTGCGTAGTTCCAAAACCATTTACTCTGCAAACAATATAAGGTCTGAATACATTTTTTAAATTTCTTTTTTTTTTTTTTTAAATTGTTTTTAAATGTGCACCTTTGCCTC
>VXAA01004131.1:352653-374596 GCA_013399115.1 Anseranas semipalmata | reverse complement strand
AAAAAAAAAAAAAAAAGTAGTGTCTGGTTGGAAGGTGGGCTTATGGTGTGCCCAGAGGATGGAGGCTCTGGAGCATCCGATGGCCGCTGTGCCCGGCAGGCACCGGGCAGGGCTGCTGAGCGGGCCCGCAGGAAGCTGTGTGCGCTTGTGGCCGCTTCATTGCACAAGGCGGCTCAGCGTCTGCTGTTACCCAATCTGTGTCTGTGATTGTGGCGTTTGCGTATTTGCAGGTGCAAATGTACTGCCACCGCAGGTGGGAATCTGCCCTTCGTGAGAAGCTGGTGCCGTTTGTTTTCAGGCTGGCATCTCCTTTTTCTTTAAATGTTTAATGGACAGATACAGCTGAAAACGAATTGTTGGACCTTCCACACAGAAGTGAAAGAGCATCATGCAACTGCTACTTCAAGTACTGCAGTAAGCTTCCTGTGTCACAAAATAAACACCGACTGCTTCCCTTTTCTCATCTTGCTTTTCACTCCGCCAGCTAAACTGCTTTAAAAAGATTCTGCAGTAGTTTTATGGCTGTCACATGTAACTGTGGAGGGGAGCTGTAACATGCTGTGGCTGTGCCAAGCAGTCCTGGTGAGCAAAGCAGGAGTGGAACGTATTTACGAAGAATACAACAGCTTAAAGTCCACGTAAGGTGGAAGACTAAGTATTTTATGTTTCCATGTCATTTGCATGCCTCGTAAATGGCACATATGATTTTTCTGCAGGGCTCTATTAGTAAAGTTAAATATGCTTCAGTGGTCCCCAGCAGCAATCATCCGGTCCCTGTGCAGTTTGTGCTTTAAGCTAATCATGTTTTGTTGTTGATGTAAATCATCTGCCTGGGCAGAGGTCTCATTGCTGGGTGTCTGCTCTGAGCAGGCTAAAGATGGTGATAGCCTGAGAGACTCACCTGCTTTGAATTGATGCAAAATCAAATATGTGGTGAGTTCTCCTTGCTATCTATCAGTTTGCTTCCACACTTCAGCACTGGTAGGACTCACTGCTTAGATAATACCCGCATCCTAAGTTTTTTGAGGTGGGCACGCTGTGTCTTTGCCAGTTCATTTGTTACCTGGATTCTTCCTGATGATTTTCTTCCCTCATCTACCTTTGTTGTCAAAATAATCAGGCTGAAGCCTGCCTACTTCATTCAGGTGGGGTTCCTTTGACTTCTGTCAGACTGTTTAGTTGTGTGGGTAAATATGAACAGAGACTTAAATAAGGCTGTTACATAAGGAATATAACCTGTGATTGAGTTTGCACATTTGTTTTAATTTTCCTTTAGAAACATAGACCACAGATATCTTGTCCACAGTACCCTGAAATACAGCTCAGGCTTTGTTAAAGCTCTCCTTCTGTGGCACAAATGCAGAAGGTTCGGAGGACTGGACTGTCTCACGTAATTCACTGTATCAACTATTTTAAATGTAACGCTATGTCAATTGAAAGGTGAATAAGCTGCAGATTAGTCTGAAAACCATGCCTACCTCTGCCACTGGCAGAAGCAGCAGCTGAGGATAGTCTCTCTTTAAAACGTTATACACAACTCAAGTAATATTGTGTTCAGCCGTTGTTTGGTATTTAAGCAGATGTCAGCAAGTTTTTTTGGAAGTATAAACTGAGTTGCAGATGGTGAAGGTCAGGAGGTTAAAAAGTGCCTGTGCTATGTAAAGATTTACTTTTGAGAACAAATGTATTTGGTTGAAACTAATTATTTTTCAGATTCTGAATTCAAACAAATCAAAGGATGTTCTTGGTGGCTGGCATGCCAGCCAGATTACATCAGTGCCTTTCATTCAGGCACTCCATTCTGCACTCAGCAAAGCTGGCAAGTAAATTCTTTCTCAGCAAGAGATCCTTGTAGTTATTGGAATCTTAATGGCCAGCAGTGTATTTCATTATAAACTATAATATGTTGTGTTTCCCCATAACAACTTCAAAGCATTGTTGTGCTGTGATTTTTTTTCCTCCCAAAATATTAATATATATCACATGAGTGAATGCAGCAGGATGTTGTGTAGCGCATTAGAATAGCTTAAAAGAATATTCAAGTTTGCTTGAAATAATTATAGCAGTGAGGCAGGCAGAGTACGTGTCAGAGCTTTCTTCGCGGAGTAGTTGCAGGTCTCCAGGTCTACGCGTGGAAAGAGGAGGACTGCTTTCATGGAAGGAGGCTGATGCTGTTTCAAACCCAGCAAAAACTCTTCACCTTCCTTCAGTTAATAGTTATATCACCGCGCTGTGGATACTTAGTGCTAAGTGGGACCTTATTTTATGTAGCTTAACTGTGGGTCTGGCTTGCTTGAATTCATGGCTAGCTTTGAAAAGACTTTAAGGTCTTTCCCTTGCACTGTTGTTTGCCTAAATGTGTTTTTTTAATTTAAATTTGTTTCTTTTCAACTTTGTTTAAAATCAAAACAAGATGACATTGAAGAAGCTTACAGAGAGCATTTCACTGACATTTTCTAACAATCTGGTGGTGGCCACTGGCGTGTGTGTAATGTGCTAGCAAGCACACAGCGATAGGTGCCTGGGATAGAAATCACTGCTGCTGGTGAGGGGCCCAGGTGCTTCCTGAAGCGGAAGCAGTGCTTTGTTTTTAATTGACTTCAGCTGGACTCTTACTCCTTGGATTTGTCCCGTCCTTTTGTGAGCCTGTGTGAACCTTTACCGTCTGCTGAAGGGCTCCGTGGTGCAGGGTTGTGTTGCTCACCAGCTCTTGGTCTTGAAGCAGCACCTCGGTAATTTTATTTGATGCACTTCAGCTTTCCTACGGAAGTAATGGTGAATAATTGCAGCAAGCTGACGCTCTCTGTTCCATTAACCATGTGTACGTCTCTCTAACCTCAATCACAGTTGTCTTTTTTTTCCAGCTCCCGTCCATTAAAACTCCCCTACACTCGGTTGTCCTTGCTGCCCCTTTCCAATGTTTGTATTCCTGAACGCAAACCAACCAGCCCTCAGTTCTGGAACCTAATTTCACTTTTACATATAAGCATGGAGTTTGAAGTCTAGACCCTTAAAGGTATCTAGATGTTTGTCAGAAAGCTAAAGTCTGTGTCATACTAATTCAAGTATTTTTAAGCATTTAGAAAGCTAAGAGTCTGTGTAGAGCTTTTGGCTAAACTGTGAATAAAGTTGATCCTTCAAGACTAATTCAAAAGCTTGAAGTTATGAAGCAATTCTTTTTTATTTTATTTTTTCTAATGGGCGAAATGAAAGATTTCACTGGGTGATTTCGGTTACGTTGCTGGAATTCTTTCCAGGAAATTGGTGGGTGTTTAAAGCTGCACACAACTCTTAGAAATATACCACAGAGAGTAATGCTGCACTGACCGGGGGGTGAAACCTGTGGCCAAACAGGTCTCTTCTAGTTTCTGACGGCTTTTTAGTCACAGGACCCCAGTTAAAAATGGAGAACCATTGATTTACAGTCTAGTGCCTTAGTTATCAAACAGACTAGATATATTTCCAAATTTGGAGGATGTTTCTGTTTTTTTATAGAAAACCATAAAGAATTAAAGTGATATCCTGACCAGCTGTTAACTACTTTTACTAATTGTGCTTTCAGAAAATTGCTTTAAAAATGTCTCTAGAGCAAACTGATCCTTCGGTGAGAAACATGGAGTAAATTCTGAAATGTATTAACCACGTTCACTTCAGCCTTCTGTACTGGCAGGGAATTTGGCCCACTGAGTAAATGGAAAGGGGAATAGCTGGTGAAAGGTAGGTTTGTAGGAGGAGATGGTGTGTGTTATTTGTAACTTTTTTTTTTCAGTGTACAGAGCCCCAGAAGCTATTCAACATTGCAAATGAACTGCTCCATACAGAAGAAGCGTATGTTAAAAGACTCCATCTGTTGGACCAGGTAATTCATTTTTGAATGAACTGTGCTTTGCCTTCAGTTCAGCCCCTAACCTATAGCTGAATAGTGTGAAAACACGACTTGGTGGTGGGAGATGGAGTTTGCTTGCCAGGGTGCATGCTGTGGGTCCCAGAGGTGAGCTTTTGGCAAATGGGTTCCCTGAGCTGGAGCCTGAGAGTTAGGATGTCCGAAAACGGAATGGGAAAGCAGCCCATGATACAGACACCATAAGCATTTGATTCCTCTCTGAACATACGTGGAGAAGAAATCATAGGGGCGCTGGAGGCACCAAAAAATGATGAAATCTGTGACTGCTCTGTACTGGACAATAGATTTGATTTTTACTAAAATCAGGCAACAAGGGTCAGCCCCATGCTCAGAGCGATTTTTATTTTTATTTTTTCCCCACTGTGATTCGTAATTGTTTTCTATCATGTTTACACATGGGGATAAATTAAAACTGATGTGGTGAATCTGAACATAAAATGTTTTGGTGAGTCTGTACAGTTCAGGCATTTCTATATTTATTTCTATAATATGTAACATGAATGATCAGGAAAGAAATAAAAATGAGGATGAGTAACATTGTTTAGAAAACAAAAGAAAGAGAAAATAGTTACCTTGGTAGAAATCTTGTTAGAAGCTGTAACTTTCAAAGAGCCCTCAGTCTTCCGACACTAGGACCTGTGTGGAAAACTTTCCAATGTTTGCTTCGGATGAGCAAAGGCTGTTTCAAGACCCTAGAAGTCTAGGGAGTGTCTTTCACTTTTGTTCAGTGTAATTTTTCCTACAGGGAAACAAAATAATCGAATGGTTTATTTTGCTTCACGTAAATTGCAGTAAGAGCTCTTCAGGGACTGATTGTTCTTTGCAAGTTACACTCCCAAGTACAAGAGGTCTCATCTTCTCAGTAGTTTTAATCTGTTTTGACTTACAAACCCCTCAGATTTTTCTAGTGGAGGAGTAAGCCCATAACCATAAATCTAACCCTATTTGACAATGGGTTTATGTCTGTAAAACTCCCGAAAATATTCAGTGTGGTGATCCCCAAGGACTGAGTAGCAGAATCAAAAATTGTAGGTCTGTTCTGAGGCAGTCAGCTTTGTAATATTGCAACCGTATGCTGGTGTGTTTAGGATTTTTTTAAACTGTATGTTGGTACTGTCTTGTCTCATTCAGGTTTTTTGCACTAAGTTGTCAGAAGCAGGTATTTCATCTGAAGTGATAACGGGCATCTTTTCAAATATTTCCTCTATCTATTGTTTCCACGGACAATTTCTTCTTCCAGAGCTCAAAACAAGAATTACACAAGAATGGTGGGTAACTGTCATTACAATTATTTTTAAAATATGTTTTCAAGAAACTATAGTGACCCTAAAGCCTAATCATATTCTAAAGTTTTTAATTGTTTAATGCAGTAGTTCACGTGTTATTTAATACATTAGCATGGAGTCTCTTAAGCCTCTCTCTCTCCTGTAATCTTCCTGAATATAGGAATAGACCTGAGCACTCAAAATTTCTAGAGTACTTTGTGAGAATTTTTTTTTCTGTCCAAAGTACTATTGGAGCTGTTTTTCTTACTGTATTTCCACTCTTCTAGTTTTGCAGTACTATGAAACTGTAGTACTAGGAGAGAAGCAAACTGCTTATTTTGGCCCCGTGGATGAAGTATTAAGAAACACAGTTTTCTTCCCAAAGAAGGAAAACACATCATCCTATCGCAGTCTAGACTTTACAATGGTGGAGATTTAATGAGACGCATTGATTTTATACTTTAGTTCATTTTTTAATGGTTATATAAAATTTAATGTTATAAAATTAGCGTTATAGCAGCCAACCAGAGGAAAATCTAGACAGATAAGACAGATGACTTTATATCTATAAATCATCTTATGTCTATAATGCCATCGTTTCTGTTGTTCACAACACTGAACAAGTTTTTACCCAAGAATTTGTTGGCCTTCTGTTCTATGAGATAATAAATATTATTGGTTATGCTGTACATATACATTCTTGAAGAAAATAGTCTTTTTATTTCAATGAGTAATAATGGTCAAATACCAATCAAAATTTGGAAACTGTAATAAGTTGTAAATGAGGCTGAAATGCAGTGCTAGAAAGGAAGGTTAATTGTAAGGCAGATGTAGGAACCTTGACTTGGGATGATGCGTTGGCTGCAGAGTATCCTGCAGTGGAAACTGCTGACGGTGCTGATGCTGCGCCTTACTTTATGTTAAAGTCAACAAAGTTAACCTTGCCAACTGTCCTGAATGATGAAGACAAGATCAGAGCTCACACCTCTCTTGGTAGGGTCCAGTCTTCACATAGTTCATCAGTGTCCAGAAGCGATAAAAAAGTCCCAGCACCTTTGCACCTGACTTATGTCTACAGGGACAGCTGTGATAAAAGGGAAGGAAAACCGGAGAGACTGGAAGTCAGAAGAGGGCATGAACTGGTTACATGGCTAAAGGGATCTAGTGTAAACAGACTGCAAGTCAGGAGTTCAGTGGGAGAGAAAAGCTGGGGAAAAAATGGAGGTAAATCTTACACTGGCACTGTCAACAGGACTGCAACATGAGAAAATTAAACATGCAGCTCTCGTCATTTGCACATCTAGCTCCCCTAGGAGTCCCCTGGAAATCTCCCCATACGTGGCAGCCCTTCAGTGGTGCAGGCGATGCCGATAAAAGAGGAATGGAGGTTTGCAGAGTGGCTGCGTTGCCACAGCTACCCGGGAAATCAGTAGCAGATTAATGGCCTAAACCTTCCAGTGCCAGTATCCTTGCGGTGTGAGGCCAGCAAATCAAAGCAATTATTTCCTCCTGTGTGCAATTGAACTAAAAATGCAAATCTGCAGAGAAAGGCAGGTGCTGCTTCCTTGCCTGGGACTCTGAACTCGGGCCAAGCTGTTGACACTTACTGATGGAGGCCTCCGAGGTCTCCAGGCTTGTCTGAACTTCCTGCTGCCGCCCAGTGGCACAGAGGGACCAAACCCAGCCAAGGGTCACCCGAGGCCTCCCGTGAGAGCCTCCCGGACCGGCCCTGCAGCCCCGGGCTGGACTGCCTCGGCTTTGGTGCCTTGGGGGATGCCCCGGCCGGATGAAGAGTCATGGGGCGACTCCAGTGTTGTCCGCGGCCTGGCTGGCTGCCCGGCTCTGAATTTGGAAGAGACGAAGATGTACAGCTGCCTCTGCAAAAAGTAGCCTGTTTCCCACAGCGTTTTGTCCTGGACAGAGAGATAGATGGTTCTTTAACAATGTGTAGTCAGTCAGTTTGGATCTGATCTTCACATAAGAGAATGACAATGGGGATAGAAACGTCATCCTTTGCACATCTAGATTAATGTTTAAGTTTTCACCTAGGGTGCCATACAGATTGCTTTAAACTTAGCCTAAAGGATCTTGATTGCATGCGTAAGTGCTTGTGTATGTAGGAGACAACTGTGAAAGTGTGATAGTTGTGTTTTGTCTCTTAAAATAGTATTGATTTCCACAGATTTCTGACTTACTGTTCTCTTTCCAACAGGAATGTGAACCCACGGCTAGGAGATATCCTACAGAAACTGGCTCCCTTTCTGAAGATGTATGGAGAATATGTAAAGAACTTTGACAGGGCAATGGACATAGTGAACACGTGTATGCAGAGGTCATCTCCTTTCAAAGATGTTGTTCAAAATATACAGGTATGTTGTTAATTGGCTTAACATGGCTTTGAGATCCTCATTTAAATTTATTTTACTTCTAGCACACAACACGGTGTTTTGCTACAAGATAATATTGCTCTAGAATTAAGAAAGAAAGACAATTTTAGTGGCAGTCCTTCTCTTTTGCAGTGCAACACACGCTTTTTGCATAGGTAGCTTTTTCTCCCACTCATTTATTTAAGAGAAAAATTGGAAGTCACAGAATGAAACTTAGCTGTTTGCCTGGCAATTTTGACTACGTTCAACTTACTCAAATTCTTAATGCACTCACTGTTTATGTTTTGGAATGAGAGGAGAATGGGGTGAGTTCTCTCCTTGGGGGAGAGAATTAGATAGCTTTGCTGTCCATTGTATTTTCTGTTGATATTTATGAGGCAGAAGGAATAAATATTGATGCTTGTGACACAATTCTTCTGGGCACTGCTGCCCCTCCACACTGAGCCACCCTGCCGTACGTGCTGCTTTGTGCAGGGCACCCTCTCGCTCTGATACTCAGTGTATCTGTAAACTCTTTTTACTTTTTCTCATTACTAATTTTAAGTGTTGCTTCTTAATACGAACATTTCCTGCTTCACATGTCTATTCTCATTATACAAAAAGCTATGTGGGGAGGGGGGAAAAGCTCTGCTTACACTGGTGTATCCATAAAACCTCCATCCCCTTTGGACCCCGGGCCAGCTGCAGGAGGATGCAGCAGGCTCGAGCATGCATGCAAGCATCCCTCTGCAGGTGCTGGGAAAGCATGTACCGGCCTTTGGGGGAGGCAAAGGATGGCGGGGAGAGGGTTAAGCTGAGTTGGGAGCACAGCTGTGCCCTAAATGGGAGCTTGTCGGCTGGCCAGCTGTCAGGAATCAAGTAATCCCCGGCAAGCTGGGAGAGGAGAGGCCCTGTGCGGAGGGTCAGGGCTGCCGGCTGACTCAGACAGAAGCTCTGTCTTGGACGAGCAGAGGGAAGGCAGCAGGAACTGGGAAAGTTCTTCTTCTACCAGACTCTCACTGTACGTGGCCTTTTTTTAACCTTTTTCTGTCTAAATCCAGCCTGTTCTCGCTGAGGCTCTGCACAGCTAAGTGCATCTGTTGGCTGGAATTTGAGACCCGGCAGCACTGGGCCCCTGGGGCTCTCGCTTCCCTGCGAGGGGCTCCTCGGCCCCTGCTTGGCCGCGCCGCCCGCCCGCGGGGACTTCAGCTGGGTTCCCAGCGCACCCAGCCTGCCCGGGCCCACACCGGGATGGGAGGTGGAGGCACAGCTGGGCTCCGAAGGGAATCGGGCCTCTTTCAAAGCAAGCACTGTAGGAATTTGTGCTTCCTGTGCGCATGGGCATTTTGTTATCTTCAGTTCGGTGTCAAACCGCTGGCGTGCCTTTCTGAAGTTTAATTCCCTTTGTAACTGTTCTCCCTGCAGCGCAGAGGTCTGCCCTCCTTCAAATTCTTCTGTCTCTGCGCTGCTCGCCACCAGGCTGCCAACGCAAATGATTCGTGTTAGCTGTCTGGCTGCAAAATGCATCAGCAGCTGTCCACGACCACGCAGATTTCTTGAGCAAAACTTTGACAGGTAGTGTTAGCACAGGCAGCGCTTCCAGGGCTGGCAGCGCTGCAGCCTACTGATGACAGTATTTCACTGTAGGTTGTTTTAGCTGCAACATCACACCACCTTCTGCTTCCATGATGACCATCCAGCAAAGATTTGACCCAAAACACTTAGTCTACTCGTCTAACCTATCTCTGTGCTATCAAAAACTACAGGTACTTTTACAGGCAAAAGTTGTCCTTTTTCTCTCCTCTCTCCCCACTACCTGGGGAACTTCTGTAGCCCCTGTTCATAGAATCAAACCAGAAGTTTGCAGTATATCAGAAGGTGTGGGTGAGCATAAACTAAACTTCAGCCCAGTGTTCTGGTTGTATTATTCTTATATGCAAATAATTAAACAGTTGCATTTAGATTTCAGTGGAGCTGCTGTGGGCCTTTACGTCTCTCCCTGGCACAGGACCAGTACTGCAGGGTTCATACAGCTCTGACTGCTGGCAGGGTGTCCAGGATTACATTAATGTGGCTCCTCTCTTGACCTTCAGCTTTACTTTTCAAAATACTGCTTGAAGCCTGTTGTGATCCTGCAGGAACGCACTGTCTACCCAAGCTGTTAATGGAATAGTTATACAGGCTAAGGCATTATCACTTACTTATTATGCTAAACTAGAGAAAACAGAAACAAAAATCACATAGGACTAATAAGTGAATGACTGTGACTTGTCAAGTTTGCTTTAGCTGACCTTGAAGATAAACATACTTTCTGTTTACTTCACATCCACTTACTGGTGTGAAAACTTGATAACTGGTAGGTTTATTAGGACTTTTCTTTTGTAGATTTTCTAGTTACACCATCACAAAAATACTTTTTTAATAAGTATTTCTGTGTTTCAGATTCTCACATGAATTAATTAAACACAAAACAAACATTTATCTTTCCTGTAATAAAGTCATTTGAATTGTAATGTAAACTCTGTGAAGTTTTGGAAATCACATAACATGAAAGTTCTCCTATTTGGAACGGTTTCTTTTGTGAATGCTGACTTTTTATAGAGGATCCACTTGGCACGTTAATCCAACTGAAATGAGCCTGGAATTGACTTCTTCCTTTGCTTCCCTATTGTTGTTCAGTGTTAGGGTTCATCATATTGCAGGAATAAAAAGACAATGGAGATTATTATTATAGTAAGTGGATTTGGGAATATAAACCAAGGGCTAATATGGAGTAGTACAGTTCTGTGTCTCAGTGCTTCCTGGAATCTCAGATTCTTTCCTTCCCAGTTGTATTTGCTGAGAAACGTGCTGTAAAACTCTGAGAGATAATAAATTCACTTCATTTCCTATAAACAGAAATACCGTTCACTCTGCTTACACTGTGACAAGATATTTTTAAAAGCAAATTTACATCTTCGAATTTCTGGAAGGATAGCTAATACTTTTCTATCAGACAGTCATCTCATTATCTCCAGTCTTTGCTTCAAGAATCAGGCAAGTCAGCAGTGTGTCTTGGGCTGTAATAGTTATGTGGAAAGCTACAAATACCTGAAACAAGCACCTTTCTCTGAGAAAAGAATACTGAGATTAGTGTGGTAGTTGAGGGTTTGCTTACACGGGAACAGACCAAGACGTGGCTTCAGTGAGCTGACTTAAAAAATAATGCTGTGGAGAAGATTACATGTGTGTGTATGTATGGTAAAGATGCTGATGTGGGATTCAGGAATGAGATTGTATCGCTAACAGAAACTGCTTGTCTGCTTTAAAACAAGTTAGTTATTTTCACTGTTTCTCATTTCTCCTCCCCATCCTTATAAATAGAAATGTCGCTTTACTTCATAGGGACTCTGTGACAATAAGTACACTGCAACACTCAGTACCATTTCAAGAAGAGTAATTCAGTGCCTTAGTGGGTAATATTTAGCACAGTCAGTCTCAAACCTGCCCCCTTTCTTGGTCGAGTAAAATGAGAGAATTTGAGTTAACTACTTCAGAGGTGGTGTGTGAGCAGCATATCTGCTGCTTGTACAGCAAGTTCCAGCAAGCAATGTATGCCTGCGGGGTTTCTGATTTTATTTAATCTTGGAGGGGCAGGGGGAATGCTACATAGAGCTTTTCTGAGCATGTGAAGAAACACAAAATGTAAGAATATTGTTGTATATCTGCAGAAAATGTCAGAGATGTGGGACAAAGGCTCACATGACACCTGTCAGCTCTGATAGCTTGGAAAGTTTTCTTGTGCTCCTCTAACTATACGTGAATGTTCATTTTTCATTGCTGTTTAACACCAAAGGCAGGACTAAAACCAAAGCCTTCTGTGGTTGTTTTCTCTCCATTACAGAAACAGGAAGTGTGTGGAAACCTGACATTGCAGCATCACATGCTTGAACCAGTGCAAAGGATTCCTCGTTACGAACTTCTCCTGAAGGACTATTTAAAGAAACTTCCAGAGGAGTCTCCAGACAGGAAAGATGCTGAAAGTACATGTAAACTCCTCTCTGTCTAATGAACACAGTAAAATCTTGGAGAATTTTTTTCTTCACATGTTCAGATACTTTCAACTAGGGCTATGGTAGTAATGGAGAATTGAACTAATCAAATTATTGGCCAACTTAGTACAAAGGGATTCTGGATGCTCGTGGAGTAGAGAAGAAAAGAGCTGATATGTCAGCTCTGAGAATGAAGACAGCTTTAACAAATAAACAACGGCAAAGTATTGAAGCTGCTAATGGTAGAACATCTGGAATTTTTATTTAATCCATTGTGTATGCCCAAAGACAAATACAGGAGGACACCCTTGCAATAGCTGGAGGAGGAAAATATGAATGGTCTTAAATGTATATGCTTCCTAGGGAGGCAGGTTAGACTCTGTTAACACAGAGAAACAAGAGAAATGGATTTCTGTTGGCTTCTAGGAGTTTTTGATCCTGTCAGGAAATGCCTAAAACAGAGTTTGTGTAACCATAAGCACACAAGCCCTGTTTTGGGAAAACACTCCTAAAACATGCTTCTGAAGACTTAAGTGTGACTTACGTTAACTAAGAGCTAGGCTGATTTCTAAGGTAAATCTTTTGTCGCATGTGTGCTTCCAGGAGAGAAAGATCAAATGATTAGATGCACATGGACCAGCTGAACATGCAAAAATGATTATGTATGTAACTGCTTATAAGTGTTCTTTTTAATTTATGGAAGGACAATATGTAGTACTTTTGCAACAGCAATTTTGCAGGAAAAATACTAATTGGGGAGATGAAAAAAAAACTGTGCTGTTAGCAGATGTAATCTGGAGAAGGTATAACTTGCTACCTTTATTACAGAATCACTGGAGCTCATATCTACAGCAGCAAACCATTCGAATGCAGCCATCAGAAAGATGGTGAGTAGAAATCGAGTAATGGAATCATAATCTGATGGAAATATTTGCTTGAACTGATCATTCTCCATTGCCTGACGCTCAATAAAGTAAGACTGGAGAGAATTTTCAAACATGGTGTGACAGGTTTTAAACATTAGTTGGATATCTGAGTTCTCTTTATCATAAATGATCCTGCTGCGCTTACCATGGTTTGTTCACCCCAAATATCACTTTCCTTGTTCATAAGGGGACAATGTGTTGAAAAAGGAGGTCTTCCTAAAATCATTACTTGTTTTTCACTTAAAAATGTTGAAAGTGTTTCAATTCAGTCTGTTTATAAGGTGTCCTTGCAGATTTTCATGTTATTTTTAATTCTTAAAGTCCTTTCCGGACTGGAGGTTGTTTTGGTTGAGTTTTGGCTTGTTTTAAATGCACAGAGAGATTAGTGTGTGTCAGTAGCTTTGGTAAACTTCTAAAGCTGGGCAGCCTAAGATAGTAGAGATTTTGAAGCTTCACCTTAAAACACAAAGTCTGAGCTGTTTTTTTCCTATTTTATTGAGGCCTCTAATGCTGAATGTTAGCATATGTTTTACATACAGGACTGGTAGTGCACAACCATTAAAGTAAAAGGACTTTATAGTTACAGATGTTACCCCTTTTGTAGACCCAAGTGCCTCAGGAGCTTGTGTATCTAATAGATCTAAAACACCACTTATCAGGCTTAACACTCACTGATCATTCATGGGTTACAGGGTTTACATCCCCTTCCATATCAGACCCTTTCTTCCTTGTTCTGTCCTTTCAAAACATTGTTTTTTATCAAGAAACTCCATAGGAAAGAAAAAAACTAAAAGGAGGTTCTTTCCTGTATTTTAGTCTTCGTTTCGGTTTGTTTGCATATACTGCTTCTTCTTTCCCCCATCTTCCCATTCAGCTTTTTTTTTTTTTCCATTTTATTTTAGAAACCTGGTGTTTTGAGTCATTCTAGATGTTAGGGCTTTGGAGGCAGCAGTGCGCGGCTCTGCCCAGACAAGAGGAAGTCGCTGGGTGCCTGTCTGGGGCTGGCGGGGCCGTGCCGCCCGGCTCCCTGAGACGCCAGGAGGCCGCCTTTCCTGTGGCTGTTACTGGGAAGCAACCAGCTGATGTCTGTCTGTATTTTCACTACGTCTCAGTGAAAACCCGTTTCGAAACCCTCTATTTCTATTTGAGTCTAGCATGTTCTTTTGATGAAGATAAATGTCGGTGGAAACTTTTCTGGTCTGGGGCCTTGAACAACAACTCCACAAGCAGCAACTATTTTGCTGGAACCTTTGTACAGCATCTTCACAGACAGCAGGTATATGAAGCCACCAGGCAGTTGCTTTCTGTGGTGGATGCTTTTCTAGCAATATGTAAAAAATCTGTTAGGAAAAGCTGCTGTAATAATTTTGTACACCCTGCTTACTCCTTATGAGAACCTGAAGTCTCGTTACATCGAATTCTTCTGTAATTAATAGATTTAGCCTGAGCAGAAGCTCAAAGGAAAATCATCCGAGTAAGAATTTCAGGTTTCACCTCGTGGTTTCCCAGCTCCAGCACACACGTCCCGTTCCATTCACTGTCCCCAGCAGAAGGTGCCTGGGCGTGCTGGGGGGGTTTGGGGGGACAGTGGGTCGGTGGGAGCAGCCCCTGCTGCGGAGTGTGTCCTGCACACGCACCTCTGCAGAGCCCCGTGGGACGACGTGAGCAGCTGCGCGACGTCGGAGCCAAACTGAAAGAAAAGCAAATGCTGTAGCAAAATCTCCGAAAGCTAGCGGAGGTTTGAATTAATGTTGGCTGCTTCTTCATATTGTGGCAGTGTAAGAAATAAACCATGCTTCCAGAACTGACGTCTCAAAATATCTTTTCCTAGATGTGCAGGTGTCCCTCAGGTTTTGGACCTGCTCTTAGTACGCTAGTTTCTGCCCCTAGAAAGTAGTTTGATAAGTTCAAATTTTCTTTGAATTAGTGGAGTCTCCTGGATCATCTTCCAGTTTGGTGGAAAAATTGTACTGGCACTTGGGATTGAGATGACATCCTTGTTTGTTTTAAGCCTTCCCCCACCCCACTTCCATTTTGTTTTGTGGTGTGTTTATTTTAAGGGTTTTGTTTATTTAGCTGTTTTGTTTGTTTGTTTTGGTCGGATGAATTGATTAGCATAGGAACTAACATGATGTACGTTTTTGGTGAAATTAACTCACGTCAAATGGGGGTAGGTAAAGTGTACGAAGACCTGAAATTGCAGCTTAATCTGTAGATAGATTAAGGTGTCATTTACAGATGTGTTTGGTCATATTTTCTGAGTGGAATTGCATAGATCTCTGTCCTCACTTTCTGACCATTTGCTTACAGTGCCATTTGGAGCATATCAGTCCAGCATGTGCTTGAAAGCCAAACTTTTCCAAATGCTATAACTCAGTAGCAAGATTTACACACCTTTCTTATTTTGATTTGTTAAAGCTGCTGCAGTACTGATTATAGCAGCTGCAAGTGGGTTACCTTTATCCATTTGAATGCTGCGCAGCGGGACTTTAATATTTACTTGACTTAATATTAAGTATAGACATTGCTTTGCTGAAAAGGAAAAAGTAACCCCTTCATAAAAGATTTTGACCAAGACTTAAGGATGCCTGAATGACATTAAAACTGTATTTATAAATTCAAACTTGGAAACAGTTTGGTAACATACTAGTTTCCAGTTCTAACAGTGATTTTTAGAGGACCTGATGCCATTTCTTCCAATGATACATGTTTATTATTGACTAAGAATATCTAAAAAAATCAAATAGATTCATATCAATATGTATCGAAATATCATTAAAATGGTGCAATCCAAGTATGAATCATGAGTGACTAAGACTGAGAGGGAAGAGTGTGGAAAAGATATTCATTAATTTTTGAAAGTGCAAAGCTAAAGCAGAAGTGAAAGACTTTTCTTTCCTTATTTTTCTTTACTTATTTACACTTACCACAAAAATGATACTGTGGGTGATAGGCCAAGTGGAATCATTTTTCTTTACATTTCTGGGGGTTCTGTACTTGTAGGAAAAGATGCACAAGCTTTTGGAAGTCTATGAGCGACTCGGTGGTGAAGAGGATATTGTTAACCCAGCCAATGAGCTCATTAAAGAAGGACACATCCAGAAACTTTCAGCAAAGAATGGCACAGCACAGGATAGGTATTTATTCCTGGTGAGTTTTTTGCTGCTCTATTATTTTTAGAGTTGTGCTGTAAAGTGATACATTTCCATCTTTCTAATCTCAATGTAAAAAGCTTTCACCAAGTGAGCCCAGCTACTCCTTCCTCTGAACAGCATTTTTCTTTTGATGCTTTTCCCTTGGGGTTTTCCTTCCTCCTTCCATGCTGGTGCCTTTGCCAGTGGCTTGTCAGGCTTAAAGGGGTCTCTCCTATCTCCCTCCTCAGAGGCTGCATTTTTGTGAAGTGCCCCCAGAGGTGCATTTCCAGCTGTCCCATGTAGCTGAGTGAGGTGGCCAGTTTCTCTGACAACCAAGAGAATAGCTCTTACTTGCTTTCAAGGCAGTTGAATTGGTACCAGAGGGAGCACCTAGGGAGAGAGAGGGAAAAGGGCCAAGTGGCAGGCTGGCATGTTTCTGTCTGTGCACTTCTTTCAAGTAATGATATGCGAGTCCAGACTACTCATTAAATTTCTCCTTGAGACTTGCATCATAGAGTCAGGCACACCAGAGTCCTAAACTGTCAAAATGCAGGCTATGTCCTACATGTAACCCCTAAACTTAAAATCTTTTCCGTGTTACAGTTTAACAGCATGGTGCTATACTGTGTGCCAAAACTGAGGCTGATAGGTCAGAAGTTCAGTGTTCGAGAGAAGATGGACATTGCAGGTTTGCAGGTTTGTGTCTCTTCTTTTCGCCATTTTTACTGTTTAGATGTGCTTCTCCAGTAGATAGTGCCAGATCCCCTCTGAATCCAAAAAATATAACTGTATATGTACATAGAAATATAATAAAATTATAAAATCCAGCTTTGGAGCTCTATTTTTAGATTTATTATTATCAGGTAACCATCCAAAGGTGTCTAAGAAAATAGTGACTATGTACATGCTTTAATTGAAAGCCTTCCCTTGTCACCTAGCTGATACAGGAGCCACCTTTGTCCCCTACTGTTGTAGGCGGAAAAATACAGATTCAGAGGTTTTGTAGTGAGACAAGTAATTATGGAAACAATCCTTTGTTTTTTCTACCTTTGTATTGTATTCGGAGTTATCCTTTCAACTAAGCATTCCAAAGAATGAATATATTTGTAAGTCATTAAAATGGTTGAAAGAAGATGGAGACTAGTAAGAAGCTGACGTTCTTTTTACAGGTCCAAGAAATTGCCAAGCAAAATGTGGCTCATACATTTTCAATAACAGGAAAAAAGAGATCGCTGGAACTACAAGCCAGGTATGATGCTTGTTCTGTCTTTTCAGGTTGGTGAATATTTATGTACAAATTTACGATCTAGGGTATATGGCTGTGCTAGTATGACGTAGCTTTAAACCAGAAGCTGAGCAACCGAGATGGTTCATTTACATATGCAAGAGAGTTCATTGGTCCGAAGTCAGTGTGTTAAAGTGCTATATTGATTGGCTTTGTTGAATGCATAAGATGTTTATAATAGTGCTTCTAGTTTCCACTGTAGTAATAATTCAAACATTTTTGGCACTTATTTGGTAATAATTAAGGCCAATGATTATTAATAATGGTTATAAAATAGCAGATATCAAAGCTAAAATCTTTATGGATGTAAAGCTGTGAGGAAGTCAACAACTGGATTTACTGAAAGTACTGAAAGTAGAATGTTGATGTTTTCTGTATTTTTCTTTTGTTTTAACAGGACAGAAGAGGAGAAGAGGGAATGGATTCAGGTTAATACAAAAACATTATGATAGGGGTGGAAATCACCATGCAGTCAGCACCTTCTGTTTTTAAAATGATCTTTTAGGGAGTTCTGTATGAATGAGGCTGTGTGAGGAAGCTGAGTAGTCCAATCTGGGAAAGATGATTATGGAGAATGCAGTGCTCCACTCGGGGTCCCACTGCTGACCTACTGCGCACAGAGGCTTTGAATGGCTTCCCATTTCCTGCAGTCCTCAAGTGCAGTGAGAGAAGAGAGTGAAGAGTTGGAGATTAGCCTGTGTGTTCTTGCAGTCTGACTTGTAAGAAACACTGACCAAGAGTATTCTTAGTCTTTAAGTTAATGGTAGTGAAATAACAATACCATTCTTAGTTGTTAAGCTTTTAAAGTTTCAATTTCTTTTCTACAAATGCAAGGATTTTTCACTAAAATGATGATCCTAAGCATTTTCCTATGAGAATTTTTGAATATTTTTGAATATGAATTTTTCCAAGACTCCTTTTGTGACACTTCTCATCTTCGCTGGAATTTTTATTTCAGGTTATTCAAGCAACAATTGAAAAGCACAAACAGAACAGTGAAACATTTAGAGCTTTCAACAGCTCTTTTTCTCTAGAAGAGGAACATCTTCCTGATTCATCAGTAAGTATGAGTGCTTAATTCTCCTTCTGCGCTATAACAGTTTTACTGATGGTTAAACTAGACTTACACAGCTAGCTTTAAAATACAGTAGTCTTATTTTACATTACTGTACAGTCAACTCCATTTCTCTGGCTCTCAAATGCATATCAGTCATAGTTATTCAACCATGCAGGCATGTAATATATTACCCAGTGTAATTCAGTGCAAGAGACCTACCAGTCACGTTATCCAGACGAGTGGCTCATTTAGCATAACAGGTGTAATTCTTCAGTGTTATGAGTGGTTGGCTGTCTGGAATGATGTTTGTGTGCCTGTGAGATTTTTTTCATTACGTTTTCCCATCTCCTCAGAGATGTGTTTTGGGATTTTTTTTTCTTATTTTCTTATTATTGAAAAAATTCTAAGGAGTTGAAAGGAAATTGATGCATTTTATAGGGATCTTAACAATACTGCCTTACAGATAATAAACCTATTTTAGAAAGGTTCAACTCTTCAACTAAATATGCAGAATGCTCTTGAAAGTTTATTCTGTTTCTGTAGAACTGGAGTGAATTCCTCCGTTCTGTGTTTGCTAGGAATGTTGTTTGGTGGAAGTAGTCACATGAGGATAATGATATCTCTTCATTCAACTTGGAAATTACGATAACAACCTAAGCCACAGTCATTTGCTTGAAAGCTGAAGAGAAGAGGGGCTGGGAGAGGGAAATTTTTAGGAATTCCATGCAGAGCTGCCTGTGTTGATACCATCAGTGGTCAAACGTGGTAGATCTTGGAGCACAGGGAGAGAGGGTCTATCCGCAGATATTAAACTTGCGAATCTTTATCTTCTTCCCTCTTCCCTCCCCAACTTTTATTTTTTTTATTTTGTACCTAATAATCATAGGAACCTCCACTTTCCCATATCTGCCTCAGTGACTCTATAATGCTGGATTTTTATCTGACTGATTTCCCAGGGGGCTCAGGAGAGATGTTAGATATTGTTAGATACTCCTTTCATCCTGGCATTAATCACAGACTGACAGCAGAGATCTTCGCAAACCTCCAGAGTCCATGATCCTGTCACTTAGAGTGGCTAGCACTGATCCATTCTCAGAACATGCTATATAGCTTAATGATTATGAGCTATTCATCAGCAAAAAAAATTGGAAAACAATCAGTTTATGTCTATATTCTTAGGTTAATTCATGGCTGCCTTCAGAACTAGGGTGCTCTGATGGAAAAAGAATCTTTTGCTAATAAGCAAACTGATAAGCATACTTCTCTCTATCTGATTAAGATGGTGTCTGTTCAACTTCATGATTATTATCTTGCTTTATAAATTCTGTTTTATTTTGCTTGTGTGTTAATGGTGTAGCCACATGTTTATGCTCTACTGGTTCATAAAACTGAAGCAGAACAGAAGTCTGGTTTATCTCCTGGCTGTGATGTGAATGCAGTATGCACATTAATTTCTTTTATGTCAGAATGCTAACCTGTATTTTTAGGAAATAATCTAATCTGGATAATCAGCTTTGAAAACTGATGTCAAGGCTAAATGTGCCAGAAATTGTTGTCAGTTAAAAAGAGCTGAATGTAATTCTGTAAGGAAAACTGGACAAAGACAGCATTCTTACTAGCAATATGCTCCTGTGGGCAGAATCCACCATACATATCTCATCATCTTTATGGGATACTGGGCAGCATGCTTCAGAGGAAAAAATGACAATGATCTTCCTTTTTTGCTGTCACGAGTCAAGAAATGGATATGCTGTCATGGATTCCAGGCTAGATCTGTAACAGCTACTAGAAATGGGACTCTGGTTCTAATAAGCTTATAGAAAAATAGCCAAATTGCTTTTCTCCCATCCTTGGCCATACATTTGGTATGTTACAGTCCTTATGATTAATTTCAGTTGTACGTCTGCTGCATGCCTTTGCATGCGATTCTTCACATGCTTTTGTTTTCCCTGCTGCCTTAATCTCACACAGTCATTACGGGTTGATTCTTCACCTGTGATTCACCTACAGAAGATTTACAGTTTCTTGTAGGTGCAGAGATTTTACAATAAGACTGACATTTTGACCTGATTCTTAAGATTAACCCTGTACGATAATATAGAGCAATTATGGTTGCTGTTAATGTTGTTTTCACTAAGACTTCCTTTAAAAAAAAAGAAAATCCCAAAGCCCCTGAGAGGAGTCTCTGTCGCCCCCTTGCCCTCTCCCTTCTGTGTGCATTTTCTGTTTTTTCAAGGTTACTGCTTATCTCTTACTTGGTGTGCCTAAGTGTAATCCAGCGAGACTGTCAGCTTGGACACTGCTACAATGCAAGTAAGAGGAATGGTAATAAAGTCCCACCTGTCAAGAGGTGAATAATTCAGTGTCATCGCCAGTCAGTCCCCTGCAGGGTTAGTGTAGCAGTGATCTTTTAAAAAAGTCTTTACAGAAAGCTTCAGGTTCCCTTTGTGGCTTAGTTCCTTCAGAAAGAGGACACTCATTTCTCTGCTCTCCATTTTCATCTGCAGCATTTCAACGCTATGGGAAAGATTTTTTTTTTTAAAAGCCATATAAAAATATTCCAAAGGAATAGGACTTGTTTTACCACTGCTTGATATCAGAAGAGTGGAGGCTCGTGGTATGGGGAAGGCTGGCAAGGAAAATATGTACCTTTTCTGCAGAGAGCCGAGCTCTGCCTAAGTGACATCCCTAAGATATGAGAGTAGGGAGCGCTTTTGTTAGTTAAATCATGGTTTTTAGATGCTGTTAGATCACAGTTAACCCCCCAGCCCTTTTCCTATTCCTCCCTGTAACCCCTGGCTCTGATCACCTTGGGGTAGTTCTGACAAGCATATGAATAACTATCTTCCTCTATACCAAATGCTAAATACTTTGAGAGGTAATGATAATGTAAGGGGGTTTCTCATTGGCAGGAGTAAGTCTGCATTTTCTGCTAGGGAGGGAGGTAAAAACACATCCTCTACAAGAGAGTGCTTCTTTCCAGAGCAGTTCTCGCTCTGAGAAAATGTGTTTGTGTGCTGGGGTCAGATTAGTTTTCATGTATCAGAAGACTTAGTTAAATACAGGCGAGAACCGCAGTAGTTAGCGAGCAGCAGTATTCCAACTGAGTAAGATTGAAAGCAGCTGAGTGCCCATGGAGAATGCAGAAGTTTAGTACAGTGATGCTGGAGAAGCCCTTTTGAGGCTGTTTTTTCTCGAGTTGCTTGATTGTATTAGTATATAAATAGATATGGCTGGATATCTATATGAACAGCTCTTCAATTTGGCTGCTCACTGAAAGCCACAGTTGAGATTGTTTCTAGCAACAGAGGTGAAACCTTTTTGCTCTGAAATGGAACTGGAAGCTGGAGTGCAAAAACGTACTGGAGATTTGGATAACCTCGAAATATAGATATTATTTGATTGGCAAAGGAAGAATGACCTATGGGTATAACAAGAGAATTTATAAAGAGTCTAATATTTTGAGAACCTCCTGTAAACTAACAAATTCCCTGTAAATTAATGACAGGTGAGAGGGTTTTTGTGTTAGCATGTAGCCCTTTTTGTGTACACAAGCTTGTTATTTGCCCTCAGATTTCTATATTGAATACATACAGATGCCAGTTTGCATTTATATTTCATGTAAGACATTTAAGTTTTTCTCAATTGCAGTACATCTCTTAATGAGTACTGTTTGAATGAAGTAAATATTCTTCCTGCTTGGAATCCACTGACTGTGCATAGCGCTTGCTCTTTTGGCTTGTGGTGAAAGCAAGTGGTGAAGTTCAAAACCTGCCAGTTTGCTTTATGTGATGTTTATGAGGAATAGGCACACAATTCAGTGAAAAACAGGCTTGGTAATTCAGTGCCATCTGTAAAGTCACCCACTTCGTAGTCACCTGAGTATCTGAGAGTGGCTGAGTACACATGCAATTAAAGTATTATTCACGAGTGAATAGTTGAGGGTCTAAAAGCAAGTGATGCCTTTTTTTTTTT
>VXAA01004131.1:288710-352623 GCA_013399115.1 Anseranas semipalmata | reverse complement strand
TTTTTTTTTTTACATTTAGTATATTTTAGGAAGAATGTCCATGTTGAAATTGTTCTGTCTCATTGTGTTTCTCTCAGATAGCAAGTACTAGCTCTGTGGAATCAATGCCAGGAGCAGATGGTGGTGGTGCATGCGGAGGGGTAAGTAATTCGAAGCTAATACTTTTGGTAGAGCAGGGTGTTTTATGTTTCTTTTATAGCAGGAAAAAATCAGAGATGCTTCAGTACATCAGTTTATGTTCTGCTGTCTGTTGCTGCAGCTGTGCTGTGCTTAACTTCTTGTCTAAGTTATGGCCCCGGTCACTTGCAGGGTTTGCACCATCAGTGAATGTAATTCCTGCTTCTCCAGATACATGTTATATCAGTGGTGAACCTAGATTGAGGGAAGTTGTTGACTGTTATCTTTGTAGGGTTGTGGTGTGGTTTTTAAATTATGATAGGGAGCTAGACTGAATGCTCATGGGGAGGAGAGCAAAGGGAGACAAGGAAAAGTGACTGGTTAGTACTGTCATATTATATAACTCAGAATTTCACCTCCAGAACCAAATTTTGACTAGGATTTCTTTCGTAGTGTGCTTTTCATGTTTCTGTCAATAGAGAGAAGGAGTTGATAGTGCTTTCATACATCTCTGGCCTTGCAGTGATTCGCTGCTGCAAAAGCAAAATATACTGTGAAAAAAATATTTTTCATCTTGCTCCTACAACATCTGTGATTGCTGCTGAGTCAAACCAGCACTGCCTCAAAAAGAGGATTTAAGTCCTTAAAAAGTTTTTTTTTGTTTGTTTGTTTGTTTTTTTAAACATTCTTATCTCTCCCTTCTAAAATACCTCCTGAGAATAACAGATTTTCAGGAAATGCCTTAGGGTCTGCTGAGTTTACAAAACACAAACAAATGAAAAAACAACTGATGAGATACTATAGGATATTATGTATTAGCTTGGAGCCACTTAGCTGGCTCTTGCAAACCTCTCTCCTAGCCTGTGACCTACTGGTAGAGTTTACAAAGTATCAATGAAACGCTGTTAAACAAGCCAGCAACCTGACCTGTACTAGCAAGAATTTATTAAACATAAGTGTTTACACTTAGTGTACTCATTGCTATTTATTGTTTGTTCACACTTCCTATTTTTCCTAAGCAATTTTTACTTACTTATAGTCAGTTTTCATGATTAGTGGACCTGTTCCTTGAGTTGCAGATGCTATAGTGAGGTAGCTATTTAATAAAAAGATAGTTTAAATAGTATTTGAAAACAAGCACATGAAAATTTCTGTTGGCCTTAAGTTTCTTACGGGAAACAAGTTTAAGCTGTAGCTAGATAACATATACTTAGATCCTTCTGGTTGATTATAGATATTTGTATCAGTGATTTGCATAGTATATCATGACACATTAAGTAATTGTTGTTGTGTATTTAAAGAAAAAATTAATTCCTGAAATAAAGGTAAAAATGGAGTTAAAATCACAAAGCTAAAAAAAAGCATCCTGAATTGAGTAGTGTTGATTTTGGGATCTAATTCTGCTGTATTGTAGCAAATGGATAACATCAGCATGAGCAATGAGTTCAGTTGTTAGTTGCAGCTTTAGAAAATATTAATTTTTAATTATATTCTTTTAAAAATATCTCAGCAAAAGCATGAGCAAGTACATTCAGTGCTTAACAGCTTCCACATGCAAACCACTTGGTGGTAGTGGTGGTCAGCAAACTGATATCTCCTTCCTGTGGTTCTGCTGAGTCTACTGAAGAATCTGCTTGGGTTTTCTCTAGTGTTGCACATTAGCAATAACAAGACAGTAAAAACAATGCAGGAAGTATAATCTGCTTGTACAGTATTGGGGTAACTGCTGCAGTGCATTGCTAGCAGAATTAAATGGCTTAATACTAAACAAAATGAGAAAAGTACAACCCATTGGAAGATTGTCTTGCATGTGGTCTTGTGTGTAATGACATTGGCATATAGAGAAACACTAAACACTTCTGTTGCATTGCAAAGTATGAAATATACTATATAATATAAATTAATTTTCATATATTCAGCATTTCCAGAAGTACCTGTTAATGTTCTGCCCCACAGTGGGTGTCTGCAAATATGTGATTTGTAACTGGGAAATACTCAGCTGCATGAGCATATGAGAAGAAAAAGATTTGAAACACCATTGGTGTTCATGTGTTGGCCTGTATGAGTCTCACCAGCCTGTGTATGTATTGTGTGTGCAGCTCTGAGGCTCGCTATTGGCCTAAACAATTTTAAATACATAGTGAGTAATAACTAACAGAAAACCAGTCTGCTGAGCCCATTGTGTTTCTTGCTGTTCCTCTGAGCTCTTTGGTGTTTCTTCCCTACTTCCCCACGTCACTCTAATGATGTGATGTCTGTTTTCCTAAGCAGTCCAGCCACAGGCCTTGACCTTGCAAATATTTAGCCCTAGGCATGAGTCGTAGCTGTCACTGGGTACTGCTGTTTTCCCACCAGAATTTTAAAGTTTGAGGAAAACATTTGTCAAGATTTAGAGTTTTTAATGCAGCTGTAGAGTAAAAGCAAATGAGTGGTCAAAACAGCGCAGTCTGAAAGAAGCTGTTTTGGATCCTGGCTCTGAACAGATTTCATACATGTATTTTTTCACTAACTTCGGAACAGGACTGAGTACATCAAGAAAGATGAGAAATATGACAATTATTCAAGTACATTAGTATCAAGATAGTCGAGTCGAGGCCAGGGCAGCTTTGTATTAGCTTCCCATTCAATACATATAAACAGTAGATAACGTAGCTTGAGTAATAAAGGACACAGTTGCAAAGTGACTGTCTTTTAACGAACAGGGTTAGTGAATTACAATGCATTTCCTTCTTTTCTACAAAAAGGTGGTATATAGTTATGGTACATGGCAGTGTCAACTTGCCAAGCCATTGGGTGGGATGGCTGCACTGCCTGTTCAGCAAAGTCCCATGCTTTTCACAGAGATCTTCTTTCTAAGTGTCAGCAGTAAAATAACATAATATTGAATGTCTTTCATCTAGAATTGCTCATTAGAATTTGCCAAGTTGTAAAGAAAATACATTTTCATTATTATTATCTTTCTTGAAGCTGCAATAGCAATGTTTCCAATTTTTGTATTCTCACTGTATTGTCATAATGTTGAGAAACGTTATGAAACATTGTGGTTTTTATCAAACACAGAGCTCTTCATATGGGGCCTTGTTTTTGATTAGTGAAATTAATATTAAAATCTTGCTGTGTGTTATAACATGAGTTATAATACAACCATCTAAAATAAAAGCTCGTTGTGTAACTGTCATAACATAAATCATGCCTAATATAATAGCTCTTCGGCTTTCTTTCCTTTGTCAAATACATGGGTCATGTATTTCTACAAGTGAACACTGTCCATACTGTTCCACATTAACGAGGAAGTCAAATGCAAGGTCCTTCAGAGGAACTATTCAACTTGAGTCTTATCTGTGTTACAGAAACACACTTGCGTGTGCTGATGGATATTCCTGCTGAAGTACAAATCAAATTAACTGACTTCCACATAAAGCAGTCCATTCAATTTATGCTAGAGGAGATTCAGCATTTTTCCTATGCAGGCATGTGAAGGTATCAATCAAAAGCCAGAAAAATTATTTTTGTTTAGCATTCTTCGAGATTATCTTCCAGTAACAGCTCACAAGCTTAAATGGTGCCTTCATTTATGCTCTTGCAGTTCCAGTAACAGGAGTGAAATTGTTGTTAACATTAGAATTGAAAGACTTCTTATTCTATATTTGAATTGCTCTTCAAAGAAGAGGAAAAATAAGGTTTGCCAGTGATGCAGTGCTCTAATCTAACAACTTAAGGGGAATCCATCCCTAGTCAGTGGAAGGAAAAGCAGTCTCATAAAAAATTAAATAGCACTATCATCAAAATCAGAGTAAGAAATGGATGACTAGCCAATGCTATGTGATATAAATAAACCTACTCCGTAGGTTGCTGTTGATTAGTAAAAGTAGATAAAGTTGCCTAATTGTATGCCTTACTTGAAGAGGGCTAATAGAGTCAGAAAGGAACATTTTTGGCAGTGATTCTTCCAAGGCATTGTTCAGTTGTAATTCAGTGTTGTCCTGGTTACATCTGATTCTTTACAAGAAAAGTGAAATGCTTCCCTCTGCTTGTGTGTGTAGGAGGACTTGGATTTGCAGGCATTTTGTTTTGCTGAACAATGAATATGTATGTATATGGGGGTATAGTGATTTTCCTGAATGAACAATTCCGTGTGACTGTGCTTCACCAAACTGAATTCCAAAACATCCAGTATAGCTGTATAAAAGTTTGAAACATTGCTATTGCAACTGTAGAAAAGATAGTAAAAATGAAAAGATCCAATCCAATTAGAAGTAATTAGTTGTGGTTTTGTTGTGTAATGCCATTACAAGCCAGGGTGGTTTCAATAGCTCTGCAGAAAGACATTGTGTTTTCCTCTGTACCCGGGAAACATCAGCGCAGAGAGACAGAGAGAGTGAAAGATGTAGGAGTGGTGTCAGCAGTAAGACATCCAGGCCTGCCTCTGTCTCCCCATCCTTCAGAAAGAATATTTTAAATACAAGAGAAGGGGAATCGGTGGTTTACAGAGTGAAGAATGGGATACGTGGGGGATACTTGGAGATGAGAGAAAGGCAAAGGTTAAGAGGAATGAAAGAAATAGAGGGGTTGGGCTGAAGGAAGGGAAGGACAACTCAGTTGTCTTCTGGTTGGAAGCTTTCCAGCAGACGTCTGGGGAAAGGAGGGAAGATGACTGAGACCATGCAGGCAGAATATGAAGCACTGAAGAAAGGCTGTGCAGAAGTTAGCTTGTGAGTCCCTGCAACTTGGTTTTGTCATCCTGCTTCTGGCTTGCAAAACTTTTCTCTGGGATATAGCTGCACTTGTTTCTATACTGCCCCTTATTTGCAAGATCAAAGTCTACTTTCTCCCCACAAAAGTGCCTCTGAGACATGAGATGAAGCTCCTGCCCTCACCTTTCCATTTTGGTGGAATTGAATTCTCAGGGCTTGTGGTGCTGGTTGCTTTGGTCAGGCTACACCACTGCATTGTGCAATGCCTATTACAGCTTATAAAATCTGGTTTTTGAATTGTCCTTGAAACATGTATTAGCAACTTCTGTAGATTAATTGTAACCACTGAGGTGAGATCTTAGGGAAAATGACAGGATTTCTGGTAATGCTTGCCTAGTGATCCATAGGCAGCCTCTGCTAATTGTAATTCCTGCTACCTTTCCTCCCACCCCACATGCCCACATCCTTGTGTTAAATAAAGACTTTGAGGAAGGGGAAATTTGTTGAATCAATTGTTCTCTCTCAAGTGGACATTGTGACTTAGTATGCATGCATGGCTTAAAGGGAGGGGGTGGTTGTCAGCGAGTCCATAAGTGTATGTAACCTACAATGGGCTTAATCTTCACCTGGTTGACTTTCAGATTATTATTATTATTCTTTTTTAATTTAGAGGAAATGTTTCAGTTCCAGTAGTTTGATTGTGTCAAGCACATGAAAATTAAGAGAGTTTTCAGATCCCTTCTCATGAAAGAGCTGTGCCAGAACATGGTGCAGCACCTCCTTTGGGCTTGGATCTCCGTGCAGATGCTCCCTGCTGGAGGTGCCAAAGGCTTGCCTTCAGGGAGCTGCTGTTCCCTTGCATGTAGCCATCCTGACTAGGAGGGAGAAATAGTATTTGTTTATTAAACAAAACAGAACAACAGCAACAACAGGGGTATGCTGAAGTTATAGATGAAGTTGTATTTTTATGACCTGCACACTGCTATGTTAATGATCTTCAGTTTATCAGAAAATTGTACAATTAGATTTATTCATACCTAGTGACTTTATGCACCAGCTGAGGTGCATAGCTTAAGAGGCGAGTCTTGCTTGGCTATCCAGACAGCTGATGGAAAGAATCTTCAGCAGAGAGCTGTTGATAGCAGGCCCCTGGTGTAGGTTTCCCTTTATTCCTGAGCAGCTTATGTTTCTTTGTGGGCTGGGAGGGATCCTGAGGAAACTCCTAAATTAAGCATTTGAAGTTGGGTGGTGCAAAAGTGTACTACCAGCACTGTTCACTTCTTTAGTCAAGCTGTTTTTCCCAAAAGTTTCCCATCTTCTCCATTGGAACATAAAAGTTTGCAGTCAACAGCATTTGCCGTAACCAAATCGTGTTGCACCAGGGAGGAAGAGGTGAGTCCCAGAAGGAAAGCTCTTCTTGGAAAGTCCATATTGCCAGGTCCCATTGCTCCTGATCAATGGACTGTGAGATGGAGTAGTTCAGTGGCTATAAGGACATACATGGGCAGAGAGGAATTTGGAGAGTTAACTCTAGCAATCAGAAATCACATAATACCACACCAGAAACACCCAATGGCTGAACCACCACTTAGGTCCTAACCTTAGGGCATTAGCAGAGTTAACATTTCTTTCCTAAAATGATTTGAATGGTGTGAAACCCAAAGAGGATCTTTGTTTTGTCAATGAGAGCTCTATGAATTGTTTTGTGATTTTTTTTTTTTTTTAAATCACATAATTGTACTTTCCATTTCAGAGTGATTCCTGCAGGAAATCTTCCAAATCCAAGCGAGACAAGGAGAAGCAGGCTTGCAAGAGCTGCAGTGAAAGCTTTAACTCCATCACTAAAAGACGGCACCATTGCAAGCAGTGTGGGGCAGTAAGTTTCAGAATGCATTGAGTTTTTTAATTTCTTTTGCACAAAGCATTGAAGAGAATTTGTATTTTTTCAGTGCATGAACTAAAAGATGTTGTTCATGGCAGGTCATTGACAGAGTAGATCTTTCTACTTACTTTATCACTTGGGAACCAGGGGAAAAAAGGGCAAATGTCTGGTGCTGTTTTAAAGTGGCCTAGTCTGTGCTGCTTTACAGGCACATACTGCATCAGTGGTTAAAAGGAGAGGTGGTGCATTCCCTGGGAATGTGCATGTATCTGGAGGGGGGTTGTCCACTATATTCTGTTTACAGAAACAAAATGGCCTTCCAAAGGCCTTACCTCATACTAGTTCTTTCTAGGATGAACAGCTGAACATACAATATTAAAGATGGATGGTCTGTTCTTTCCCTAAAGCAGAATTGTCAAGAATTGCTTGTTCCAAAGTGATATCCTAGTGCTTGAGAAGTTTGAAAAAATCAGTACTGGAGATTCAGGGCCAGGTTACTGAAGGCACTTAGCCACCTTTTCCCAGTGCTGTTGACTGACAGCTTAATTCTCAGATTTTTCTGCAAATGACAGCCGTAGCCAAGATGAGATTGATTTCTGTAATATGACTTGAAACCTTCCTTTTTGTGACTTGGTTCAGTGTTTCCAATGTAACTAGTATAGAATGTTATTTAAATACCATTATTCAGTTGGGAAGTGAAGATAAATTTTCAGCTGAAAGGAGATCTAAACGCATAGTTAAGATGTTTAAAAAACTCAGTCTCAGCAATCAAAATAAAATTACTATGGAGTAATTTTTTTTTTAATAATTGCTAAAATGCAATGTTTCTGAATGTTTAAAAAGTTCCACTGTAAAGCTGAGTATTATTAAAGAAATGAAATAATTTTCCCCTATGGACAGAGAGATAATAAGAATTACATTATTAATAATTTATTCTTGAATAGTTGTTTGTTATGCAATGTTTTCTGATGTAGCAATAGCATGCCAATGAAAGAAGTTGATAGTCTTTTATTGAGGCAATTTATGTTTCTAAAAATGGCAGCTTGCTTTTGTTTATATAACTTGGCAGAACGGTACTTCACTTTACACTTGCTGAATTAAAGCAGTTACCTTCATATAGTAATTAATGTCTTGCAGTGAAGCATATAATACCATATACTTGTAACTGAAGGGCATTTGTGGTGTATTATTATTCAGTAAATTCTGAATAGATGTTGAATCCGTCTGACTGCCCCGTATTGCACCCCAGGGAACAGTTTATCTCCTTGGAGCAGCTGTGCAACAGCAAGTGGTAGAGTCAGATTTTAAGTGTGCAACCAGGCTCCAGAGCTGCAGATCCATCAGTCTTCACAGGCAGTGATATCATGGGACTGATGTTTCCTTGCGTGCTCTTAGAATCAAAAGCTGTTAATTTGGCATCAGACAAATAATTTTTAATGGATAGTATATTGGACTATGTTCTTGAAATGGTTGGTGATTTTGGATGCCTCAGTTCTTTCAGGCTAACTGCCTGACTAATGAGGAAGTGTCAGCCACCTTTACTCCAAAAATCAGTCCTTTCTAGATCATCTTATGGTCTAGCATTGAAAAACACTAACTGCTTTGTAAACCAAACCCTTTTTGACTCATAAAGTTAATTATAAAGTATTTCCCAACATGCGTATGTTTTCTTTATTAGGTATATTGGTACATAGCATGGGATCATTAAAAGGTTAATTCTTAATGGAGATAAATAAAGTAAATATTATATTGGTCACTTTATCTTAAGTTTACAATAGTTTTCAGGATTTTATTTCAATAACATCCATTCTGCAATTCACTTTTTTTTAGAGTATAAATAAGGAGGATTATGTTTTAATAATGACTAACAAAGCACCATTTTTCTGATACAGGTGATCTGTGCAAAATGCTCAGAGTTTAAACCACTTGCAGATAATAGCCGTCATAATCGAGTGTGTAAAGAGTGTTTTCTGCAGCTACCAGCAAGCCCGTGCAGCCCTGGAGTGGAAGCAGTAGGAGAACAAAAGAAAAGACAAGCTGCAGAGGTACAGTATTTAGCTAAGAAACTTTTGGTGTGCTAGATACCCTTGCAAGTCTGTTGCCATTACTACTATAATTGTTATTTATTATTTAAATGCATTTTTTTAAATAAATTGTTTGGTTGCCTTTTTTTTTCCCATGATGATATTTGATCTTTTAGCTTGTAACTTGTTTTGAATGTGCATGCAAGCTGAATCCTGTTCATAAGTGGGAGTGTTCATCATAGGATGTTTATCATACAGGGATGCACATGGGTTTTGCGGCTAAGCTTCAGCTTTCAAAGTAACAAAAAATAGGAACAACTTCTGGCTGCTTTTCATTATGGTGCATTTCCAACCTTGACTTGTTCACAATAACTGTTGGCAAAATATGATTTTGGTTTTGTTTTGTTTCTAACTCCATATAGAAGATAGTTTTGCTCTCCTGCCAAAATATCATTGGAACTAGTTTTTCTGACTTGGTCATGCAAAAACATTGGATCTGTTTGAAAGACTATCAGGATTCACCGAAACATTCTCAACCCTGCTATAATGCAGACTGTTTTCTCCAAGGCGCGACTTCCACAAATTATATTGTGTAAACTATTGCTTCAAAATTGCTACAGATGTCACCAAGCTTTATACCATGATAGCAGCACAAGTTACCCTTATTTTTACAAGAACAGGAACATACTGGCAAACTGATTTGTTTTATCCTCACCCACAACAGCTGAACCTTCTCTTACCAATGCTTTTTTTAGACTACAGGCAGAGGTCTGAGTACCATTACATGCCATGCTTTTCATAGGCCATCTTGAAGAAAAGGTTTTTATTTATTTTACCTGTGAAATACAGCCAGAAGTCACTCAGAAGTCACTGTATGCATGAAAGAGGTCATTCATTTCAGTTGAAAGTGGACCCACACAGTCTTATCTTCTGGGGCTATATCAGATACTGGAAAGAGCCACTGAAACGCCAAGAGAACTTAACTTCAACGTGAACCATCCTTACCCTCAATATGCTGACATATACTATCCTGCTTTGACCACTGAATGCAAAATCAGCGAACAGTTGCAACCTATACTGAAAAACATCTAACTCTGAAAAACATCATTCTGGAATAGCCTCATAGCCTCCAGACTGCCTTCCAGCCTTGTTATACTTCCTCAAGAGAAGCAAAGTACGTGGAAAAGAGCTAGGCTGTGTGCAAGAAATACAAACCTGCCAGTGCATAGCCAGAATTCCTGCAATAAATGCTTGCTCAAATAAAGCCTTCTTGGCCCTTTCCCCTTTGCTTCCCAGAATGTCATATTTATTTCGAGGCTACTAGATGTCCTGGAGGTTACCACACTGGTAAAAACTACACCAGCACCGTGTGCCAAAGCGAACTCTGCTGCTCAAGTGCACTGTCAGCTTTGTACCCCGCAACACATCAAGAATCTCAGAAATACAAAGTGGGGTAAAGCTACAAATGCACATTGCTCTTCCCTAAACTAACGTGTCCACAGGACATGGAGAAGATTCTGGATCCAGAGCTTTATACCGTTGGAAACTTCACGTAGCCAGTACAGCTATGCCTGCAGATGAACAGCACTCAATATGCCTCAGTATAGTCTGTGGTATCTCACTATAAACTCTCTAGCACTGTTTCAGTGGAGCTGTTTGCCAGTAAAGTGAAAACCTACGCCTACCCAGCAGAGAGCTATGTTAATCTGAAAAGCCAAAAAGCAAACCAGTGAAATGTGACCTATGGCTTTACTTCAGAAAGCAGATTACAGCAGAAAGCTGTAAAAACCCAAGGAAAAAGAGTCATTTTTCCCTTGTATGCTCAGGCTTCTAGCCTTGTGCTAAATCTTCAGAGGATCAGGTAAAATGCAAGAAAGTAGGTATATAAAAAAGAAAGATCAGAGCCAGTCTTCTTCTTTCCCTCCTATTTACAGCAAACTTTTGTAACGAGCTTAATAGCAGCTGAGGAGACTGCCACTTTTCAAATGTTATTAGCAGAAATCCCCGGGAGACTTCTGTGCAAAGTCTAATATGAACAGGAATTTTCTTTTTCTTTGCTTTCTTTCAAAAGACAAAAATGTCTTCAATCTTTTTTTGCCACAGAGCTCTCTGATCTGGTTTATGTCTCTGCAGCCATGCACAAGTCTGTTAATACCAGTACTGCAAAGGTGTGAATGACAGAAACACAAGTATTTGCATACTTCTTCACTTTTCAGTCTTGCCTGCTCAGTTTTTATTCCAAATTCCAGACATTTCCCCTGTCTATCCTGCAATAATAATCTAAAGCAGGCACAGAGAACTTGGTACTCTGCTTCTGAAAGAATGAATTAAATACATTGACTACAAAATAAGGTTAACATATAGAGAGGCACCAGCTTGCTTTTTGCTCTCTCCTTTCCCAAAATACCTGTTTCAGGTATGCCAAGTGACCACTGTTGGCTGTGCAGTGAAGCGGATTCCAAAAGTGGGGTTGCGGATGACTAGCACTCTGTGGGGCAGGTTCTGGGCAATAAATGTTTCTCTGTTTCTAGGCTCATGTTCCTTTACCACTGGTATTAGAGTGTATTCCCCACAGACTTGCAGCAATACCATCCCCTTACATACAAAGGAGGCTCACTCATGCTGAGGCACCTTTTTCATTAATTTGAAATCATCTCCCAGCCTACTTTGCTAAGCAAGAAATTAGCTGTGTCATCTTAATTGCCATTCTCAATTTACTTTGTGGAGGTAGAATTTAACTTCCTGTCCACTGGGAACAGTAGTTCAGCATCTGCCTCTATTACATGGAATTCTGCTATTTCTTGATGGTATATAATGATGATTAAATTTTTGTTCAGTCATGGGCTATCCAGCATTTGTCCTTCAGTATTTTTTGACTCTACACAACTTAGCTGAAGTGTGTTTTATATTTAATTCTAAGTATTCTGTCCACATAGACATGAATGGGAACAGCTCTCTTTTCTTTTTTTATTCATCCAGAAGCAAAGCTTATTAGCAGCTGAAAACAGCATCTTCAGCAGCTACCTCCAGTTCCTTGAAAAAGGGAAGACCTGGTACAAAATGTGGGTGACCATCCCCAAGACCGAACCTCTTGTTCTGTATCTGCAAGGAATTAGCCAGGTAAAGTGACATTCATGGGGGATATCAGACAGCAAAAAAAGTGTAAATTTAGCTGAGAAATAGGTCAAAGGATTTGACTTGGTTTCAACAACAAAAATGAACTTGGTATTCTGAATTTAGCACAAAGCCTCAGAGATTTCATATTTCCTTCTTGTCTATAGTTGCTGCTGATACAGTTGTAAGCAAATGTTTAAGCTCACAGCTTTTTTTTTAACGATGAAGGACAAAACAAGGATAATTATTTTGGTGAAGTTTTGTTTTCCAGAAATTTCAGATGGATATGTTCAAAAAGGTTTTATTACCTTGTCATTAGGGAAGGCACTTTTCTGTAAAATCTACAGAGCTGCAAAGGAGTCCTAAATATTACAATTGCTGGTTCAAGCTTTTTTTTTCCTTTTTTTTTTTTCTTAATTTATTTTTAATTAAGACTATTCTAGTTCTGGGTTGAGGGTAGAGGCATTTGGGGAAATGTAGATGTTCTTCATCCTGAAAAAAGGGGCTGTGTTTGATAAAAAGCTTCTTGTCATACCATCATGATTTCATCTTTACTTGAAATAATTACTGTAGAAAGCTTTTTTTTTTTTTATTTCAAGTGCACTTTTGAAGCTAACTAGCATTTGTGTGTGATGAAAGTCAAGTAAAGTCCAAGGCACAGATTCAAATCATGCTTTCTTAGTCCTGAAGATGCAAAATGACAATACTTGCATGAGATCCCCCACATCCAATTTTATGTTTGTCGTCTGACATGTTTATATGCAGCTTTGTTTCATCTACTGGATGGGGTGGAAGAGGTAATGGGTGCCAAATTCAGCTTACCACTACCCTGCTGTAATTTGGTGATGTGAAGGGTTTTCTTTTTATTAGCATCATTTTGTATGGCGGTAGCTGGGAACAATCTGGGAACTAAATACTTCCCATGATTTTACAAAGCTATTCGAAGTAAAGTTTACCCTATAGCAAATATTCAGCAAGAAGTACATGTTGTCCTTAGAGCTGTGTTCATTTTGCTTCTTGTCAGAAAGAACACCTCTGGTTTTGAACAAGTATGTGTAATATTCTCAGCATAGTGCTCAAGAAGCTGAAAGCTTGAATTTAGAGCTCCAGACACGGCCCACTTGGCTTCATCTGGAATTCAAACCCCTTGCTGGGTAAGCTTTCAACTTATCCCACAGGCAGTGAGCTGCCTGGCTTCCCTTCTAGTCAACAGGAGATGCATGACTGAAATTACAAGTCGAAAAGGCTAGCTGCCTCAGACAAAACACTAAAACTAATGCAACAAAACCAATCTTTAGATCTCTGTGGAGTCAGTCTAGGGAAACAAAAAAGCTTTAAAAAGCAAAGCAGAGAGAATAGCTTCACTGCAAAACTTTTCAATTGATGTGAAAATTATGCCTTAGCAAAGCACCAGTGCAAGCCCTATATCCATGCAAACTGAGCCAGAATGTCTTGTGGGATCTTGGAGAGCATCATATATTATTGATGTGAGGCCTGATGTCAGTGCCAGAATCAAACGGTGTCCTGACTGCAGCAGATATTAAGGTAAATCCATTCTCAGACCTCTCATATGTTTTTTTGAATACATTCATTCATCCTAATCCATAGGCAAGCTTGGGGAAGGAGGGCAAGAATGGAGGGAAACGGGTGTAAATTCTTTGGCCTTCCTCACCCAGGAGCAACAAATGTCATCTAAGAGATGACCAGAACTAGAAGTTGCAAGAAAGCAACCCTTCCTATCATGGTATGACCTAGAAAGAGAATTTCCCCTAGTTCTCAGCCGATTGTCACAGGACAGCATACGTAATAACCCGTGGGACATAAAACAGTTATTTTTAGTGCAAGCAGAATGCTGCTCAATCCTCCAGTCCCCCTCCTGCCAGTCATGCAAAGCCAGGGTTGAAAGCTGGAGGAGCTTCTGTGGTTCAGATGCTGTATTCTTTGCTCCATGTCCTGCCAACTTTGATCTTGAGCCTCTTTTGATACTATTAGTAAGATCCCATATTTCAGGGGGAACGGGTGCCTTTGACACTGATTGTCAATTTTATGACAGTTAAATTTAGTGGTTACTGTCCTCAACTATTTCAGATGTGAGATAAATCACCGAATAAAGCAGCAAGAAAGCATACAGGACAAGGTTAATCTATCTTGCATTCAATAACCAAGCCTGGATTTACTATCAGGAATCAACAGTTGCAGGCTGAGACTATAAACAACAAAAATGAGTCCCTTCTTCAAGGGCCTACCATTCCTATTCACATACTTTCTTCAATTAGCATCCAACTGAAGGGAAAAAATTATAAGGCAAATCCAATTCCTTAATACTAACCTAATGTTCTTGTTAGTTCCAATTTACACAGAGTATACTAGACTTCTTGGAAGCTCTGGAAGAGCTTTTTCTCTCCTCATGGCTGCGTGTCTGGTACCAGTTGGGAACCACTCGCATGTTTGAATGTTGTTTTCCCAGGTGTTGGTTTGTTTTGTACAACAGCCTCATTGCATCTAACAAACCTTGAGCCTTCAAAGAGTCATGACAGCTGAGAGCACAGCAGAAGTGAAAAGGCATGAGATAATTGTATCACAGTGATTCTGTGATACAAACTTAACATTTGAAGGTGTTTTTAAAATATGTGAAATACTAATTGTTACAGATTTGTTAGTCTTAGTTGCTGAATAACATACATAGCCCACCAGAGAGAAACACAGACCGTTTCTTGGGAAAGCGGAACTGTTATCCCACTTAAGAATTGGCAGTAGAAAATTGTTCTCAGCATATGGAGCATCTAAATACAGGGCTTGTCATTGCTGAACAAACAGAATATCTGCTGCAGAAGTTTTCCTTCTGAAAAGGTTTCAAAACTGGGGGAGGAGCGTTTCCGTGCCTAAAACAAGGGGTGCCTTTTGGGAGTAATACTGCCGACAATGGTATTAAAGGTCTTCAAACATAGATCAAGTGAAGCATAACCACAGGAGTTTTGCGTGTGAAGGCTGTGGGATTATCTTTTTTAAATAAATAAATAAATAAGAATAGTTGCCTCTTGAGAAGGAGGAATAAAACAATCTGAATCTGGAACTCCCGATACTGTAATGGCCCTGACAGCATTCATCCTGCATGCTGGAGGAGGGATCCAGTGCAAATATCAGTATGACTCTCAGGCTTTAAAATAGCAAGAGCAAGAAAACTGCTCTTTTGCTTTAGATGCTTGTTCCAGGAGAATGAATTAATTTCCTGAGTGTTCACAGTTTAAGTTTTGTACAAGGCTTTATGCATGAGGGTAAAATTCACAGCTTATTTAGGTATGGAAATCATAACAATTTTATCTGTCCTCAGACTGAGACTGAATTTGTGCAGCTGTTTGTCGTGTTTATCTGAGTGGAATTATATGCGTTCGCTTGTAAGCAAAGACCACCTCAAGCTTAAGGATGGCTGATTTTATAGGTCTTTCCACAGATCCTAACTGGAGCTTCTCATTCTGCCCCTGTTGCCCTGTAAAATGCACAACTGGCTCCAGAGCACTGACTAACTTGCATGTGATTGAGAAATGCAGAATTGAAGAGGCAGAGCTAGCTAGAGAAGTAATTAATTTTGGAGAAATACAGCACAGGAATCTGGTATGGTAAGAGTTGTTATCAGGCTTGATCCAAGTGAAAATCATGCTTTATAACTTCCTAAGAAAAATCTTTTTTGTCATACAAATGTGATTTACTACTATAAAATAAGGGAGTAGCTGATTTGAAATAGAGCTCAGGGTTTTAGAGAAGGTTTTTTTTTTTTTTTTTTTTGTGGCTCATTTGTTGACCTTGTTGTTGACGCTTTAATTGGCTCTGCATGAAATGGTGCCTGCCCTTTTTCATGCTTCTGCAGAGCTTTGCATCTCGGCCCACAATCAAATCTGGACAGTCTTTTACTGATTTGTGCAAGGTTTGGATTAGGTCGTAAGTAGGTAAGGAGTGCAGTTTGGGTGGAAAACAGAAGGATTTTCTAAGCCTAATTGAAACTAGAAGGGGAAAATGAGAATGGCCCGCCAATGGGTAACTTGCTCTGTGCATTTGTGTAAGAAGGCTTATGCAATGCAAAGAGGATGTGTAGGGAGAGAGAGATGTCTGTATTGAGGGTGATTGAAACAGAACTTCCTACATGAAGGAACTGAGCATCTTATATCTTGGGTGTTGTAATAACTGCAATGACGCAGTAAATAAACTCTAAATACATAACCTGTTAGTATTATGCTGTTTAGAGTCAGGATGAATGCACAGTGCATGTGATTACTGATGTTATTACATGTGATTACTGATGTTATTACATGTTCAGTAGATTTTCCCTATCTCAGGAAAATGAAATCTTCCCCAAAAGGAAGCTTTTCTTAGCACTGGGTAGTTTGATCTGATGAAATAATGATATCATGCAACCCTATTATGTTCCACGCAGAAATATTTTAAAAATAATTCAAGCAGCCATATCCAGTAGGCTCTTAAAAATGGGATATGTCATTTATCTCTGTGAGGATCCAGCACAAGGCCTGTAAATCCTATTTATGTGCTCAGTGTAGAGCCTGAATTCCTTCTGGGTACAGAATAGCCCCTGAATTTGGGAGACTCCAGGTAGGAGTAGAAGGGCTTAGTGGCAGAAGAAATCCGGAGATGTTCATGGTCCCGCAAAGAGATCTGACTGGGATGTGTGGTATGACTTTAGAGGCTGAGTGCTTCACCTTTTATCTGACGGTAGTGCACCTTTTCAGAAATTATTTAAATCCCTTCCTTTTGGATCGGGCAGGTACATAGAAAGTCACAAACACATCGTATTAAGAAAAGGGAGGAAGCAAGACCAAAGACAGTCTATTTAATTTGTGTATCTGCACATACCGGGTAGGTGTACTGTACAATTCAAACATCAGTTTGCTCTTATGCTGCTCTTCTTGGCTATAGATGATATCATTTTTCACTGTCATGGGCAACCTCTAATTTTCCATGCAACAAGTCTTAGTGCCTGTATCCTAAAACCTAAATACAGGACCAGCGAAGCAGACATGGTAGAGCTTGCATGTGCTGTTGTGCATTTTGTGTCCACCAGTTCCGTACTGCCTTGCTTTAGCGCTGCCGTGTATCCAGGTCTAGAGCTACTCTGTACGTGCATGTGCAAAACCTCCCCTGTTTATATGGATGTGGCTGTGGTGTCAGGATCTAGACACTTTATGCTGTTTTTACACAAGGGAATTGCACTTAAAAGAGGAACTGAATTCTTCAGTGTTTGATGCGAAGCTGCCATAAATCTCCTTGAATAGTGCTTGGTCTTCAAGCAGGTAGGCCTGGCATTTTTGTGTAACAATAACAAACAAATAGATTAATAAATCAAGAAGCCTATATTAATTTAATAAATCGTGTACATACATTTTTGACTGTCTGTTTTTTTGCCCCTTTAGTTAAAGTCTGCGTTTGCATTGATGTGAGCAGTTCTGAAACTTTCGTTACTTTAGTCTAAGTGTTAGAAAAGCAGATTTTTAATTGCCATTGTTCTCAGGGCTGTGGCTCCCTTAGAGATTTACTTGTGTACAAGCTATTTGTTACACAAGTAGCTGCAAGGAGGCTCCTTACAGAGGTTTGGTATCTGTCCAGTTAGGACTTCAGTTTGGGGACCCACCTTTGAAAATGCTGGCATCATTTGAAACAAGCTGCTTGCTCTCTACCTGGTTGGTCATGACACGCTCTGTCTTGTCAAAGTACACCTCTCCTTAGAGCTTAGTAGAGGAGTCGTTTTATGCTCAGGATGTGACTGTTAGAGAGCTTTATTGCTCCCTACATCTGTGAGTTAATCTGGCCTTTAATGGATGTCAGAAAATCTGAGCTTTGACTTCCCTTGACAACACTGAAAGGGGTCATAAATAACCCAAGACCTTCTGAGAAGATTCGCCGATTGATTTAAAATTTGAAATTCTCTTTTATTTCAAACTCTCTTCCCTGGTAGTTGTCTTTGTGGCTTTCAGTGTCCAGCTCTGTTTATTTGTCTTCTTTTAACCAAACTTACAAATATCCCATGGGTTCAGAGGGGCTACCTTGAACTGTTCTTGGCTGGACCTGATTGCTTGTACTTAATACAAAAGTTTTTAGGAAAAGAAAATATATAAGTTATGTAAAGTTACGTGAAAATCCCCAGTCATGCCACTGCTGGACCTGTTTTCTTGTTGCAAATGGGAATCTGTTAAATAAGAATAATAAAGCACTGATAAGTCATTTCCTTTTATTGTTGTAAGCTAAGCAGTCAATATCGCCTCTTAGCTGTTTCCTAAGCTACAGTATTGAACCAGGAGCAGAATGCATGTGCATTCGTGTGCTCATTTAAGTGTGTGCCTGCGCGAGCGTGTGTTTGTGCGTGCCCCAGAGAGGCCACAGAGAACTGATCTGTGCTAGAGATCGTAACGGCACTTGTCTCAGAAGGGAATTGGTGGAGGTACGAAGTCACCGGTCATGCTGAGACTTGTAAACTGTTATACCACAACTGCTAAAACGTGGTGGTGTTTGCTACGTGAGCGGGGACGTCGGGCTGTGACTCTAGCACAGGACAGGTATCAGCTAGTGGCACGCATGGAGACACCAGTTTCGTGAGAGCTTTGATGCAGCTGCCCAGCCTGAGGCTGACGGTGGCAAGCATGTGCCTGGTGACCATGTCATGGGCGTAGGGCAGTGTGCCCCTGCTCCTCCCATTTTCCTCCAATATAATTGCAGCATTTTTACATTTGCTCTTTCTTCTTCTTTTAGGATGGACGGAGTCCGCGTCCTATTCCTCTGCCTGGATACGAAGTCAGTTTTCCAGGTTCTGGTGAGAAGTTTGAAGCAAAACACGTTTTTAAGCTTTGCCAGTCCCAGCAAACTATATATTTCAGTGCAGAAGATGAAGAACTGCAGCTGAAATGGATGGAAATTCTCTCCAAAGCAGCCAAAGGGGAAACTGAAGATACAGCTGAAGGGCTCAGCAACCCATAGAGCAAGTTCCATTTAGTTTCTTTTGTACATGCTATAAACCATCACTTGAATTCGGTATTCATGGCACTTTGGAATCTGTATGGCTTTATATTTTCATGTGTCTGCCTAGGAAATTCAGTGGTTTCTCTCCTTTTATTGTACATTTCTCACGTACAGTAGTTATCTGGCATATATTATGTTAAAGGAAAAGGTAGTTGTAGTTGTTGGTGGTGTTGATGCTGGTTTTAAAACAAAAGACAAGGAGAAAAGCATTAATTTTATCAAAGGTAATGGAAAACCATTGGTCTCTTGTTTTCCTAAATGTATATTTTCCAGTCCTTTTGATTGCTGTTCAGTGCAGGATGTGTATAGTCTGTGATTAGTTCTATAAATGCTGCCTTTTAAGTTAAATGTTGTAAAGGCTTGTGCTGGCCACTGACATTCCATTCTCTGTCCTTTCCCTCCTGGTAAAAGGTCTTTGTGAAGTGTGAGCAATGTACTGAATATTTTCTTTTGCTAAAACTTTGTCTCTGCTATTTTGAGATGACCTGTTCACAAGACAAATACTGTAGAAGGGACTTCTAAAAATGACTGCAAACTGTGCAGGAAAGAACATTAAGAAGCCTCATTGATTTTAAGCATTTATAATATTGTTTTGTTTTCTTTTGAAACCAATACCTTCCTTACTTCTATTTGAACCCATTTTAATGTAAGTGAACAAATGTTTTATACTGCCAACTGGGATATGATCAATAAACAAAAACATTTTTAGTACACACAGTACAAAAAGGCGACTTTTTTGTTGTTGTACTGGTTAATTTAAAGTGACCTAGGATTTATTTATATAATTTGTAAATAATGTTTCATAAGTAATTTTAAGAATTTTTAAAAGATCTGAGCTAATTAACAGGATTTAGTGCATAGAATGAGAGATATTTGTATGAACTGATTTTGTAATTTAATTTTCCTGTTCACCTGTATTTGTCTAATTTTCAAACTTAAGTGCTTATCTATTTAAATAAAAAATCATGCAGTTAACTCCTGAGCCAGATCTCCAAGGCACAGCAAGCTCTAGGTCAACATTTAATATAGGTTTAAAAAAAAAAAAAAAAAAAAAAAAAAGAAAAAAAAAGGAATGTCTGTTCCTAGTGGTAGCAAGCATGTAGTTCTGATAAAAATTAAATAAAATCTGTCACAGTACTACGATTTTTAAATGGTTTGGTTTAACTTTTGTTTCCTCTTCAGCCTTCTACATTTTGTGATATTGGTAGAAAGAAAGAGCTGCTCCATACAGCCAGAATTTGTTAGGATTGTTGAAAATTAGTGATCTGCATCAGTGAGTATGTTTCTTACCTACAGAAAAGGATTTGGTTGTTTGTTTTGTTCTGATTTTAAAACATAGATATAATAAATTACATACCTGAAGTCCATGATGCTAAAAAGTTAGAAGCCATGTATTTAATTAGCTACTGGTAAGATATCGTATGGTTTGCATCTTCCCTGTCCTCCCAACCCCTCTCCCCTCAGTTAGTATGAAAAATGTTTCTTGCAAAGTAGTTTTTATGATATAGGTTATCAGAAGGAATTTGTTCCAGTGTGTTATTTCCTCCCCTGAGCTTCCTTCAAAACGTAATGATTTAGAATGCTTGCCTTGAAAATTTACTGATTTTGTAATCTTAACTGTTTTTTTTCCAGTTTTTCCTTTATTCTTCCCCTTGCTTTGTTCTTTTTCTCTTTGTTGCCAAGAGAGAAATAGGAAGGAAGAATGGCAAACCAAAACAAAAGGAATAATCTAGTTTTATTAACCAAGGAAAAAAGCTCTTTAGCACACATTTTTGCAGTTTTTTTCCAAAGGATCATCATTTTGTTCTTTTTTTTTTTTAATAAATAAGTTTAAGTATGTCAAAATACATATCTAATCGTTATCAATTCCTCAGTTTACCTTCTGCCAAAGATATTCTTTCTGAAAAAATGTTGTAAAAATTATTTATAGTCTACCTGGAATGATACCACATGAGGACACCAATAGGCATTTGGGTCATGGTTCTCGTGCAGTAACTTCCTTTCCAGCAAATCTTTCCATTTTCAGGGGAAATGGCAAGGAACCTGCCTGGGGAATCTTCACTTTATAACTAAGCCTCAAACCCATCAAGAGCTTTTGTAGTTTAAAGCCAACAACTTAAACCCTGTCTGCAAAAGTGATATGTGTCCATTGCAGATCCCAGAGCTCTGCTTCTGTTTGATATAGCATGAAAATGCTCAGCCTAGAGCCCAAGATGAATCAGCAAGTGGTGTTATAGATTGGGATTTCATTCCCTCAGTCATGGTCAAGCAATGTGACCTTTGTCCAAATCTGTGGTACTTCTCCAATAGACTGTATTATCTTTTTTCAAAGCTTAATTTAGCTTCTAATGAAGCTGTTTGAACAGGAGTTGCATTGTATCTGAGTGAGCTAACCCTCATTCTTTTTGAGGCATTGTTCAGACTTTGGATTATTCTTTCCTTTCTTGGGACACATGTGAGTCGTTTACACAAACGAATTCAGTGATACGAAGTTTGAGAACGTGATCCTGGGAGATGAATCTTCCAAAACAAACAAGTGAATATCTTGTAAGAATGCAGGGAGCAATCACTTCAGACTTCCTTGAGTCCTGGTTAGTTCATGTATCCTGCCACATCAAGGAAACACTGCCTTTTTTTTTTTTTCTGATCATATTAATACAAGAAAAGACAGAAGATGGCAATCTACTTCATGTGATAATAAGCAGGCATGCCAAAATTGCAGTCAGATAAGCCAAGCAGGGGTCCCTGAGCTTCCAAAATCTGCTTCCCATCCGAGTTAGTTTTATAATTGTGCACTCAAGTTCTAAATCTCAGTCGGCCACTGACTTGCAAATTGATGGGGCTCTGGGGAAGCATCAGTAAATGTTTCCTCTAATCCAGCACTCTTTCCTCGGCACTTGGGTTTGGCTACTGTCAGAGCTACCGCGTTGGTTATATGAATCCATATTCTGACTCATTTTGGTCATTCTTCTTTCCTCTTAATGAGACCAGAATATTTTTGTTAAATGGCCTGTTGGATGAAGAGTTGCAACTGAGAAATACACATGATATTGCTTAGAGGGGATGGAGGAGATGGTGATCAGTCTTTAGTATTAGAAGGCAAAAGATCGGCAAGCACTGATGCATATGCTTAACTTAGTGAAATATCTCCATTGCTGTCTATAGAACGAGGCAGAGCATGTGTAAAAACTTACACATTACTGGGACTACTGTAAGCAACAGTTCCAATAAACTTTACAGGTGTTCAGCTATATAGAGCTTATTTCTTAGTTTTAACCTTTGATTTTTGTACCATCATTTCTGTCTGTAACTAATATTTTGTAGATCTGTTAGATGTGTACTTTCTACCACACTTAATTGCATATGCAAAAGAGGGAAAGTTTTCCGTTTTGGCTATTGTGTCCATAAAGGACAGACAGATATAGTACAAAGCTTCCCATCACTTCCTCTGATCATTGCATGTTTTTTTGTTGTTGTTGAATTTACGTAGTTTTTGAAAATAACACATCAATTAAGACCAGCCTTTTATACAAATGCATTTTTCATGAGCCCAGAGGTGCGTCTGGCATATTTGTCTCTAAGAACCACAAGAAATAGAAAGAAACGCTTCTTACATCTAACACGTTTTATTGCTCCAGTTGTCCTTCCAGTAAATCAATTACATGAATGGCATGGGCATATGTAACTGAGTATCTTGGGGGAGGGCAATAAAATTGTTAAGATTTTTAAAGCGATTTAAGAAAGGAGAAGGAGGTCTCTTCTTGTCCAGAACATTGGATTTCCAGCATTTTGGCTGTTAATGGAAAAGAGTATGTCAAACGATAAAGCTAAAAATATTATTTTATTCTGAGAGAAGTAGATTAGATTGTTTTCGATGATGCTCTGAAATTAATAGAGTATCTTTATTCATTTATTTGGTTTGTACAAAAAAAAACAAGTCATCAGTTTAACAGGCACTTATCAGTGCACAAGGTAAGCTCTAAGACATGAAGAGATAAATATTACCCTTTAGTAGATCTTATGCCTGCAAAACACAGAAATATTTGTTTCTTATTCTTTGTGATGAGGTAACAAACGATTCGGGGTTTTCTTGCCTATTTTGCATCCTAGCATAGTTTCCCAGAAGCAGCTGCCCAGCAATACTGAAACTGTAGATTAAAGTTCGCGGTTAACCTATCTGACACTCGCTTTACTTCCCTCGTTGTCTTTCACTAGTAGCATGGAACATTAGCTGCTAAATATAAGTGACTGCATATCCTGTAAACAAGCACCTTCCCTTTTTACACACCTACCATTTCTCTTTTTCTGTTCTTCAATCCATATGGGGCATGGCTAGGTTTTTCATTTGGCTTGCACATTGTGTTTTCACTTGGCTGGGCACTCTGCAGGCCCAGGGAAGCTTGACAGAGTTGAGTGATTACATTTTGCTGTAAAATGAAAAAGTGATAAAACAGGCTTTTCAGAAAGCAGTTGTTGGCTGTCATCACAGATATTGTGATCTATGATCACAAGAGATTAGACTAGAGGAGGAATTTTGTTTGGAGTCTCTAAAACAGAGTTTTGGGAAGCTAAAACCAGCTTACATAGATGGCTTGCTCAAATACAGCAAAACAAACAGCCTTCTGCTAGCACGCACAATGTGAAAGACTGTTACCTAGACATGTCTTACCAACATGGTTCAAAATTCAAACAGCAAATCCTCACCTGGAATAAATTATGCTAACTTAAACAATGCATTTAAAGGAACCTTGGATCTGGCCCACAACATTGATTTGGTTTTGGCTGATAGTAGCTTTCAAAAAAAACCTTTCCTCTTCTCAGTATTTTCCTCCTTCACTGTCTACACTGTCCTGCCCTGCAGAAAGCTTATTTAAAAGCTAATTTCAATGCAGCATGTGCACTTAGTGTGCACTGATCAATGATGAGTCATGTTTAGCTTGATAAGGAAATGAATGAAAATCCCTACAATTTTAAGACTCTGTGTTCCTGTGTCTAGACTACGAAGGAAAGCTGTGTTGGAAAGCTCTAATTTCCAAGTCCCTGAATTGTTTCTGTCAGATGGACCTGTTTTCCTTGCAAATTTCAAGCAATTTTCCTGTATTTCAGGAAGATGCTTTGCAGACATGGGAGTTCCTTAGTTCACTATTCAGGTCAAAGATATTTCATATGATCTGTAGCTAGTGTATGTAAGTCTTAAAAAGAATAATCAGGTATCTCAGCATCTCAGAATAGGCAAGAATCTGTCAAGACTTTTACACTGTGTTAAAAGTATCCATGTACTCTATAAGATCTTGCACCATAGTGCTCTATAACTTGCACGAAGACGTTAAACTGGAAAATACAATGTTGTCCCACTTATAGTGCTGAAGAAGATGCTTTCAGATTCCAAGCTGAAGGTGGCGATGTTTGGTGTGAAACTGGTGACAGCAAGAACCAGCTGACTTCTGAATCAGGTAAGAATAATTAAACATTGTGTATCGGCCTTGTGCATGCATTATTAACTTCATACTTCGCATTGGGCAGTACATTTTTACTTTGATAAAAGGCCCAGTATTGACTCAGATCATACTGAAGCTATAAGGGAATCTCAGAAAAATTGTAGTTTTCAACACTTTCAAGTTGCCTGTGGTGGTATTATAGCGGTCTGGGTGCTCTGAGCAAATCTGAAAGCGTTGGGATGTTGCCACAGGCAGCTATGGATAAGGAGATGTCTTAGGAATTCCGGTGCCTTCATGCTGTTTATAGGTTGATTGGCCCATTTAATTTTTCCACAAGGAATTGTACATTGGGGTTTTAGAAGCCTTTTATTATTATTATTATTACAATAAATGCTTTTGAAGCTACATCATGGAAGACAGGAATAACTCAAGAACTAAATTAAAATAGGAAAACCTTTGCATTGAAAATAACATGGTATGGAAATAAACTCTCTGTGTTGTACAAGGCTTAGAGCTAGGTAGGATTTCAGGGGTGGTATATTAACAGCTGGGGAGAGGGAGCAATAATGTACTAGTTCTGTTAGTAAAACTGCATAACTTCAGAGAAAATTTGAAGCCTGTTCCTTAGGCTGTGCCAGAGACACCCAGTGCTCAAATAATGACTAGTCCTGCGCATGTCCAATTCACCTGGGAGGAGCTAGGTGTATTTCCCAAACTTGAGTGTCCAGAGAAGGTATGGACCACATGCTTGTTGGTTCATGTGAGGAAATCCCTTTTGATAACCAATCTCTGAATCCTTCTGTTAGCTGGTGTCAAGAAGCATCAAATTCTTGGAGTTGAATGACAAAAGGTCTCCTTGAAGTCATGTTAAGTGATGGGGTGAAATTGGATTGATTTAATCAACTGTAACAGACGTGTCTGTTCAGGTTTGCCAGTGGTGTATGACACAGAGTTGTGTCCATGTGTACTGTTGTATGTCAATACGAAGGGGACTCACCATATTGTTCACAAAAGCAGAACTTAAAGGTAAGTGGATGGTCCTCTGCCACAAGAGATCGAGGCAGTGGGATTTCTGACTGCTTTAGACAAAAGGAAACAGTCCGTACTGTCTCTGTTAATGGAAGTTTCTAGTGAAAGGGAGATGGGCCATACCTGTAATCGTTTTAAAGTTGTTGCAAAAATGAGACAGTAGAGAATGATCTCCTTGGTTATATGGATCTGAATCCTCCCTGGAGCAGCTGAATCCTCCCATGCACTGAAAGCGTATCACAATTATTGTGGAGAAGGGGATCGAACACCCACAGACAATGGGTATTCTGAACATTTCCTGATGCTGCAGTGTCTACTTTTGCAGTGTAATGTTTTTCAAGTAATTTGGGGAAGGGGGAGATGGTTGAATGTTTTTTGCTTAAAAAGGTGAATTCATCAAAAAAAAAAAAAAAAGTACTGTCCTGTTCCCACTTTGGTTATCCATAGAGGTGCAAAGGCAAAGGTTTCTGCCATATAACCTAATAAATGAAATTATTACAGACTGTCATCAGATAAATTCTGGGTAGGGATTTGAGAGCGGGGAGCAGTTTGGCTTTGCTGAACTAATGGTCTACTTCTTGTGCATGACTGGAGTGATTGGGATCTGGTAACACATGGCCTATTCAGGAATTTCCAAATTCATCTCCCTCACGTGTCTATGCTCTGTGCTCCAGGATGAGCTCTTAGTGGCTGTGGGAGTTTGATAGAGTGGGAAGTACAAGCCTACTTCTTATCAGAGGGCAGACCTCGGCAACTTTATTTTTTCCCCAGCCTACTCCTGTTTTGTGTGCACTGTTTGTGGCTTTTGAATTACCAGACCGAACCAGGAGGTTGCTGCATTACTGCCGAGGCAGCCGGTAGCCCTGTGAAGGCAGTTGGTTGGTATGTTAGTGCCTGGATTTCCTACTACGTCTGTGTGGCGATAAGGGTGAGCTGAGCCCCCAGGGCTGCCCGTGGTGAGCCAGCTGGAGCGCTGCGGGAGCGTGCTGCAAGGGCCATACGGAACAGCAGCCACGGAGCCTTCAGGTTACACTACGTGCGTGTGCACAAAACCAAACCTTTTGTAGAGAACTAATGTTCGCCCTGTGGCATGAGGAGTGTGCACGAGACACCATTTATTTGTTGTTGTATTGTGCCTGAGCTGATGCTTGCAGGCAGCGTGTGACCCTGTTGAAGACAGAGCTTACTGCTCACCGAGCAGCCCTGCTCACGCCTGTGCAGGGCTGTAGCTACAGTTCACAGGGCACAAGTAGGAGCAGAGTTTACTTCTTCCAGTTGTCACACTGCATCTAGAGCCATTGCAGTAATTAGTGACTTTAAATAGATGACCACAAGGAAAGAGCCCTCGTGGAGCCTTTGTCTTCATAGTTAGGGCTTAAGGCAGTCAAACGCGACAGTCTGGAGGCGGTGGTAACACATGGCCCGAGTCCCCAGATGCAAGTTTTAGCATTACATTAGGGAGTATATTGCAAGCTAAGAAACCACAACATGACTGTTGTTTCCTATAGTCTGCTGATCATCCGCAATTACTAGAAGCTTGTGTGATTTTTAACGAAGCAATCCCCAAGAGCTATGAGAGAAAGGTAAATAAGTAATACAGAGAGAAATGGTTAGGGCAGAACTAAGTTAAATGAAAAAAAGATCCTGAGGACAAACGCTTACTGAAAAAAAGTGCATTTGTGCTCTGAAGAAGTTTTTCCCCTTTGTTCCAGACATGGCAAAGTCGGGAGGAAAAGAGCCACTTGAGCGGCGGTGCCCTGGGGAAGGTGGTTAAGCCTTGTGCCTTTTTACCAGTCTGGCCGTGAGCAGGCTGTAAATCCCAAAGCATTCTCATAAGACGGTGCATTTTATTAGCTGTTTTCATGTGGGAGTACTAAGGTGGTAGACACCAATTAATGCAGTTAAAGGTTAATTAGACATGCAGAACCATTCAGAGGAACATGGCAATTTCTGAAGAATTTTTCTTCTACTGCCACTTCCTTTCTTGTCCTATCCTTTGGATACACCTAACAGCTTTTGTGTTTTTCAAGTTCACCCTTTTTCCTGTGTTTGTTGATCACTTTTCCTACCTTTGAAATTGTACTGTAGCCTTATTTGTGTGTTTGGTTGAGGGGAAAAATACCAGCTGGAAATGGGAGCAGGACACATTTACTCTGAGCTAGGACTGAATTTAAGCCTTCAGAAGCATACCACATTAAAACACTCATTTTCTCACAAAGCAGTGTTGTTTTGACAAGCATTTGAAGTGCAGTGGGTACACAAATCCACATTAAAATGCGTCAAGACTCTGTGACCGCAGTGCAGGGAGATGCAACCTGTCTTCTGGTGGAGCAGGAAGCCCAGCATGGTTTTAATCACCTGCTTACATACAGTGCCAGTGTCTCAGGTGTGGTTTGCTGCTGATCCTGGGATCTGTTTGATTCATATGTGTAGGGGCCAACTTTCAGGGATCAGTGCTCATTGTGTTCCTCAAAAGCAGCCTCTGATGTTACTAACTTCTTTCTCCTTTACCCATCTGCTTTTTCTTGTTTATCCTTTGCTGTCCTTTGCTATTGTTGCTCAAATAGGGGCCACATGTGGTGACAGTGACAGACTTTTAAAAATCTTTCTAAATATAAAAAGTAGACAAAAGAGGAAGATGTTGCCTTGCTGAGCTAAGAATTGGAGCCCTCTCTGAGAAGGGAAAGATTTTCTGCGCAGGGACTGATAAAACTATGGTGCTCCCCTAGGCAAATCTTGGTTCCCTTAAAAGTATGTAAATTGCAGCAATCTGAACAAATATAAAAAATGGAAATTTGCTGATGAGACAAATCTGGAAACAAAGATGATGACAAAGGTCTCTACAACATGCCACATTCTTGCTATGCTGCCAAGCAGGGAAGAAAATGGCATTCTAGCAGCAAAACAGTAGAGAAAATGCAATAAAGCCTTCAAGATAAGCAGGAGGGCACAGAAACAGAACAATGCCTCCATCCCCTTTTGACCGCCTACTTTTCCTTGGTTTTATTTTCCCTCTGCTTTGCCTTAGTTCTTTCCCCCATCTCTGCAAACAGTTTATTCCCAAGCCTCCTTTCTTGTCGTTTGTCCTCTCCCTGTCCGTGAGTTGTTTGCAGAGGCATGCTCTGCAACGACAGGAGTGTGTGCCACTCTTCCAGATGTTGGCTGAAATGTGGGCAGAATGGCTTCTTTTTTTTTTTTTTTTTTTGTATTTTGGGGCTTTTTCCCCCACTGTCCTGAAGAGGCTGTGGAGATGGCAGCCTTCCACTGTGAGGGGGAGTGGCAGGAACCTTACCTGCTGCAACTATTTCAGCCACATGCATCTTCTGGGATGTAAGTCCCTGGAGACTTAAACTCAATGCCAGTTCCGTTCCCACATCTTTTGTGTGTACACCCACAAAATAATTGCTTGCAAATTGATATGAGCTTGCTAATGAGCTCATCCTGGAATAGTGTGCTGCTCTGCAGTGCCTGGCTGAATGAAGAGCCTCGGTGGTGGCATGACAGAGAGTACCTGTGGCCAAAAGCAAAATCTGTTTGCAAAGCTGGCATCTTCTAACTGGTGCTAACTGCTATTCCCTGTCTCAGTACTGTAATATTCACACCCCTAATTACAATAACTCTGAAGAATTTCTACTGCATGCCTATAAATCATTTATTATTCAGCAGTGTCATCCTTGAAAATGAATAATTGCTGGAGTTTGGGTTTTGTATTTTGACACTGGATTTATTTTTTCAAATTTATGGATTTATCCTACTTTGATCTAGTGAGAACCGACAACATGTTGTTTGGATATTAATCACAGCCATCCCACCATGCAAACTGTGACAGGCTGTTTAAGCTCAATCTCTTTTATTTTTATGTTTCAATCACCAGTGTCTATAAACATACATCATAGGCATGCCATTTCTGCATAGTAAAGCTGAAAGTAACTGCCTATCCGTAGGCCAAACAAATGTTAATTCTTCCAGCTTTGGTGTCTATGCTACTATAAACTAGTCTGGCTAAAATCTGAAAGCTCTGAAGCAAGCCAGGCAGGGGCTCAGTGGTGTGGCCAGTGTCACCCCAGGCTTCCTACTCCCTTCTGTGCCCAGCGTGAAGCCCATTGCCCAGCCCCATGGGACAGGAACTGTCATTTAGCTCAAAATGTAGCAATGCCAGATGTTAATTCTGGAAGATTTCTTCCCATGCAGACAGCAGTGTTGTTCAGGATGGACATTTTCATGCTTGCTCTATGCTGAATATCATTAGGACAATCATTTTCAGGTACAATGAAGTACATTGTTTCTAGTAATCTGTGAAGGCTGAAATGGGAGCTGGCTGCCTTTGGAGCTCCTAGTGGGGCTGAAAGGACCATTAATGAGGAGAAAACAAGAAGCCTTTGAGACAGAGAGATGTGCAGGGGGCACCGTGTGCATCTCACATGTGTTTCCTGCAGCTCCTGTGAATTCACATGGCCAATAAATGAGTTACCTAATGCAGGTCATATATGCCTGCTCATTTTAGGTGATGTCCTAAAATTGCATCCAATTTGATCGCTACTTTCCATTAAACCTGCATTTGATGCAGCCTGTTGTGTCGCTGCAGGGTACCAAGAGCGCGGCAGGCGGAGACCAGCCCGAACTGGGCAGGTTGTGCTGCTGTCCTTCCCCTGTCCCTCGGCCACTGCCTCTGTCCTGCTGGCTGCAGAGGGTCATGGAGCAACTTTGCTCTCTCATGGGGGTTGTTCTAACGCTCATCTTCAATGCGCTGTTCTGGGTAAAGAAGAACCACCACAAAAGTGAACAATAAATGAAAAAGTGTAAGATTGCCAGCCCATTACTCATAAATGAGTCATAACGTTGTTTCAGGTGCTGGTGTTTTCATTTTACACCAGACTATGTTCTTGAATGTTGCTGTCTTACAAGCTCACTGTATAAATGATACCTGAGTACAGGACTGCCAATAATCTAAACAGTGATTTCTAGTAAATGTCAACAATCCTTAGGTTTAATTACCTCCATTAGCACTTTCTTTAATGGCAGACTTAGGAGAGAGTTCTGCACAAGCATCAGATAAATTGAAATGAAAAAAAAAAAAGAGGAGCTGGCAGTGAGAAGGATAATAGCTACAATTAAAAAGTGTGAAGCTTTGTTTTGCATTATCTTTCTGAAAGAGTTTTCTGTATTCACTATACATAATGAAACACTAATTTAGAATGCAGTTTAGTTTGAATTTATTTTCAGTGGACTAGAATAAATGAATACTGTCTTTTCATAAACAGGGCTAGGATTCAGTCTGTAGTTTAGCCTCGCCAGTTGTGTAACGTTCTTGCATTTACGCAAAGAACATGCTGATCCTGTCCACACTAAGTCCTTGAATTTGCTACTCCAGTGTCACTGGTCAGGCTTCCCTTTGTGCTTCAAGGCTGTTGCAGGGAGTTTTTCAGTTTGGGTAGAAGCTACAGTAAAGTTGGAATAAGATCTGTAAAACCCCGCTTTAATCACAAACAATTTGTATCCTTCCTGAGAATGCTGCAAGCAGTCTGTTTAATAATATTTTTAATAGATCCAATTGCCTATTATTAACAAATGCATCAATATAATGCTTCTGATTCATGTAGAGTGCAGGGAGTTGTGCAGGGTGCTCGCAGTGATAACAGACTGAACTACAATAGGAAACAGTCATTCCAAACCCTGTGGTTCAGGTTAAAATAATGGGTTTGTTTTCTGAAATAGGGGGAAATGGAGGTATTTCCCTTACTTATGTTCTCACAGTTTGAAACCATATCCTGGCTGCTTAGAAATCCAGTGGTAAAATTCCTATTGACCTCTCTTTAGACCTATTTTTCCTTTGCCAAATACAATTTTTTCTTCCCTAGATTTACAAGGATTTTTTTTTTTTTTTTTTTACATATTCTTCACTGCACCTTCTAAAGTCCCCAGCCCAACAGCACGTGTATTTAACTGTAGGGATAAGTGTTCTCCGTCAGTAGGAATTATTAACCCGCACAGGGCTAAGCACGCACATGAGGGCATCCATGGAGCAGAGTCAGAGTGCCAGGGTTTTCTCTGAGGGAGCCTTGAGAGCAAACCTCTGTCTGCCCTTCTCAGTCACTCAAACGGCACTGAATTGCGTATTTATGTGTCTCCTTGCAACCCCAGTGACCTGGCAGTGGGAGAGCGATGGCAGCGTGCGGGCTGCTCGGGCTGCCTTCCCGGGCCCCAGGAGCAAGGGGAGCGTCTGCCTGCGTGCGGTCCTGGCCACGTGGAGGAGTGAAGTGGGTTAAATACAGCGAGAAAACTCCCCAAAGCTTTCCCCCTTCAGTTCCAAGTCATGTATTCTGGACAAAATTGTTATTTTGTCATTTAATCTCTTCTGTTCTGATGGGATAAGCTAGGATCACTTCCTTTGTGCTTTTAAAAATTAAGAAATGCCTCACTTTTGTCATTGGCTAGTTCTGGTGGTTTTCTTTCCACCCACTGGGGAAAATAAAAGTGTAAAATGAAAGCTAGTAGATGTTTTCCCAGGCAGTCTCTCAGAGGCTAAAGAAGCACAGAGCCAGCCATGTACTCAGCTGGTTGCCTGCAGTTCTGGAAAATTCACAGTTGCAGTATGAACAGCCCAAATAATCCTGCAAATGCTGTACGTGCCTGTAATAACCTCTGAGATGGGTGAATTCAGTCTGAGCTTGAACCTGAGCTCCTCGGACAATTTGTCTTTCAAGTTTCTTTCACATACAAACAAGTGCCCTGATCTGAGCATTGTACACGGTACAGATTCACACCGCTCTTAGGGACTGAATTTATTACCACTTCAAACAAAAATACATAAACAGAGACTCAGAGAGATTCTCTCCGTAGTGCCTATCTAGCAGCCTTCATTGCATCTAGCTGAGAGACGCCCAGCCCCCCCTTCCCACCCGATATCTAACACCGAGGTGCATCGGCCCCAGCGCGGCGGTCGTTGTTGCGGACGGGAGCGACACAGCGGCAGGCCCCGTGGTCGTGAAGCACGGTGGGAAGCGGCGTACGTCCTCTGGGGACTTCATCCTGCGTGGCTCTGGGCCATGGGGTTTGATTTCGGATCATCAGCCCTTCTCAGCGTGTGGCCTGCCGAGTCTGCTTTTTGGTTGTTCAGTAAGGAAGTTCTTTCTTCCCGTGGGGGGACACGAGTTTGTTTTAGTGAACAAGCACAAGGGGGAGTGTATGATCAAAAGGGAAAAAATTGCTGATGGGTAACTGCATGATATAGCTCATTGCTTCCCGAGGCTGCACTGTGCCACTCTGGACTTTGTGAAATGACCAGTAAGAGCTCATCTCCAGTGTCTTTCTGCAGGTGTGTGTTTTTATGGATTTTAGGTTTTACTTCTAATTCTCTGCAGCACTAAAATGGGCATTGTCGCCTCCTCACGAGCACTTGCATTAGACATTTGCTTGCCAGCTTTGTTTGAGTGATAATGCCAGTTCTTTCAGGAATAAAAGTGGGTCAGCCTGATCTAGAAAAATGCAGGGAATAAATCTTGCCACATCTCCACCTCTCCATGATGTACACAGAAGCTTTATGTCAGCAACCCGCAGCCTACCCTGCCGTGCAGTGTTATCCCAGCGTGGAGGTGAAGACAGCTCCCTTGTGAGCGTTGTGTCTGCAGGCTCTGCGTAATTCAAAACTCAGAAAACGGCACACGTTTCCAGCTTGCTCCAGCACCTTTGCAAGTGCATGAGGACTGAGGCTGTATCGCTAGCAGCAAGTGAGTGTTAGATATTGCTGATATTTAAGGAATGGCAGGTGCCTCTCTGCTGCAGCCTCCCTAAGCAAATTCTTGCTGAGATGCTGCGCTCTGTGGTAACTGCACCCAGTGTGTGAGCCTGGCTGTAATCAGAAATCAGAGTGCGTTTTTATCTGTCTTCTAACGATGCCACTGCTGCCTTTGGAAAACATCTAAGTACTGTGCATTTCCCATCAGAGGCTGGCCTTGGTGTATGTAAGTGGCTGCAACCTTATGAACCGTATTCTTCAAGTACCTTGGCAGTGGTTGTGGATGGGTTCATGGGGTTCCTACTCAGGTACCGTGTTACAGAGCAGCACCCAAGGCTTTTGCCTGAATTCACCCTGCCTCTGTTTCCAGTACAACCGAGCAATAGCAGTGGTGCTTCCTGATCCAAACCAAACCTGATGCACAAGTTGATTAATTCATCACCTGTCTCCAACCTTCAGTAACTGAGCAGATGCTGTAGTGGAAGACCCAAGTAAGGCAGCACTAAACCAAAGTCCAGTTCTTTTTCATGTCATTTTTCTTTCCTTGGCAGTGCAGACGTCCTCTGAAAAATGACTGTGGGGAAAAAATATGCACCCTCTTTCTTAATAGGTCTGCTCCCTGTCAATGTTCAGAACCACACCTTCTGGCTTTAACAGCTCAAACAAGATTTTACTGCATTTGGTCCTCATTGTCTGTCCTCAGCAGAGCCAGTGCTGTGGTGTGAGCAGGAGGGGGCTGCTGCCTCTTGGTCGTAAGGACCAGCAGAGTTTCGGGGGTCCAGTCCTTCACACCAGTGCAGACCCCGTGGGGGCGATGGCCCTGCTCAGGTGTCATGAGAGGTAGTTTTGAGGCAGGGAGGGGTCTGCGTGGGACTCAGGTTGGCCCACAGCATTGCAGTTGCTGGCACAGGCAGGGAGCGCGAGCCGGGACCCCACCTAACCCCAAGGTGATGGGCTGGGCAGTGGGCACTCTGACCTGAGGTCAGGGAGGGTGAGGACATCCCCAGCACCTGGTGGGGCCATCACTGTGGGGATCTGCACTTCGAGATAGCGCTCGCTCTCTTTCATTTTATTATTTTTTGTTTCAGTACCACTACAGAGAGATCTTTCATTGTCCTCTAATTAAAGACTGGTCCTCCCTAACAGCGTCTGCTGTGTTTATAAGTGCAGTCATGTGCCTTTTGCACTACGTGCAGGTAGAAGGCTATGAAGGGATTACAGTAGGACAAATATGATGGGAACAATATTGATGATGCTTTCTTCACATAAGCCCAAGTTCTAGATGACAAAACTCCCTTACATGTGACTTATTTTTATTTTTTATGACCGTTTTCTTTTTATAGCTGGCTCTAAGTAGGCATCTACATTTAAAATTACAGGATTAAAGAAATTCTTTTCTTTAGGGTAAACTTGAACTGAACAGATGAATTCATATTTAAAGTAAATACTAAATATTCATAACCTTGTGGCAAACTGTTAGACATGAGATTTGGTTTCCCTTGTGCTATCATCTTCACCGCTGTTAATAATGCCTGTTCTTATCTCTTCTCAAAGCCATGCTATTGAAATTGAACTGTATCACCAGATATATCTCATGTCAGCGTGAGTCAAGCTAGCAGGCACAGGCAGTGCCTTTTCATTAAGGTTTCCTACAATATACTATATTGTCAGGTCTTTTTGTAAGAGTAGTTGTATCTTTCCAGAAAACTACACCAAAGAAAGCAGATCAGTTTCACCAGTTTTCACATGAGGTGACCAAGGTAGAACATGCTTTTGTGCTGCTTTGCTGATACAGAAAATCCATTAATTTTATAATTACAAGCTAGAATAAAAAGCTTTTTTGATATGTAGATTTTTCAGTTATTCCTACTATTCAAAGCATTTTCTAGGGTAAAGTGTTAGATTATGAGTTAACTTTGTGTTTTTGTTTTTTGTTGTTGTTGTTGTTTGTTGTTTTTAATTGATTATTGTTTTTAGGCAATGTCTCAGGGAAAAAAACCAAAAAGCATTTTGGTAACAGTACAAAGGCTTAAGGCTGGTGTAACCAAGTCTTGCTAAAAGGGAAATTTGGCATGGCGCAGTGAATCAGATCAGAGAAAGAGGCTGGAGTGAGAGCCAGTTTCAATATCTGTTTCCGGCCTGCCTGGGGACCTGGGACAACTCTTTCAGTCTTTACTTCCTCTTCCTCCTGTTGGTTTTGAACACAGAGTCTTCAGTTCATCTCCATCTCTAGGTTGTCTATCCCTATGTGCTTGAACAGGACCAAGCATGGCTGGTCTTGGATCCGGATTGGAGTCTTTTGGTGCTATTGAGTATAAATTCAAATCTAGCTACTCATCCAAGATGGGTCATTAAGTAGTGGGTGTTAATTTCCTATTAAAAGTGCTGAAAGTCTGTTTAAAGGTGGGAGATGAGCTTTGTTCTATGTTTATGCATGCAGGCAGACTGAGAATTGCCTGCTTACCTCACTGAAGAACTGTGCACACCCAGTCAGTTTGCTCTGAAAACATCCATATGACAAACCCTACTTTACAAAAACCTTTTGTGGTTTCATCTTTTGTTTTTGTTTTATGATAAACTGCTCCAGTTGCTTGCAGTAGGCAAAACCTATTTCCTCCCTATGAGGTTTCCTTGCTTAGCATTGCTGTTCTTGGAACCAAATACACCAAGAAATGAGCAGGAGACCTGGATCTCATTTACTATGACTTCATTAATATAATTCCTTCAGGGATGTGCATTCTCAACAAGCCAAGGGAAATATGCTTAATGAAAATGAATACAATAACAAAGCAACACACAATAACGCAATAGCAAAGCACTCTCAGAGAAAGGATGCATGTCAAAATGTTGTAGTAGAATCTATCTCAGTCTGCATCAGCTTCCTGTACTGAAGAAACCAGCACGAGGGGCCCAGAGCATGGTGCTGCCTTCCTCTGAAACTATCACTGAAGTTCTCTGGGGACTTGTAATAAACCTACAGCAGCACCTAACTTTGTCCATATAAAAGGTGCAGGGTTGGGGCCTTAGTTTCATTCTCTTTCTTAATCTTCTATCGCTTGGAAGGAAGCAGAGCTTCCAAAGCTGAACAAATAGAAGTCGCTGGCAGTATTTGTCAAAAACGGTGTAAGCTTAAGACTTTTCTTTGTCCTAAAGTCTGTTCTTCCGAGTACAGCTTGCTTCTGTGCAGAGGGCTAGCATAGGGATTAAGCATCACCTAAATCCTACTTATGCCTTCATATTAGTGCGTAAATATGGTTTAAGCTGCTAATAGTCCCTTTCTAGCTCTCTGCGTAGAGCCAAATTTCATATGCTGGCCATGATGAGACTAGAGAATAAACTTAGCTGTGGCAGCAGCAGCCAAGTTTAAACATGGGACTGAATTTAAATGAAGTGGGGCTTAAAAATGATAGCCACAGTAAGAGATATCCTGATGTCAAATGTTTCAGAAAGGATGCCTATAACAGGCAATAAGTCCACAACCTTCTCCATGCTTACACAGAGAACAACATGCATCGTTCCCCTTACACCCACCAGGGATCACATTAGCCTCTTCCACAGTAATTAAAATCTACAGCTGATTGGGAATTTTCCACTGCAAGAGGTTTTCTTCTACAGCTGAAACACACGGAGTGATATCTCAGTTGTGTGCTCTGCAGAAGGCTGCAGCTCGAGTCACGTAAACGCGCCTGCTGCGCGCGGGGAGCTCCAGCCTCCGGGGCTGGGGTGCGAGTGGCTGCAGCTGGGGCTGCCCCGTGGCCGGATGGGGGCCGCTGTCCCAAGGAGCCGATGGCCTCGCGAGGAACCACCTTGTGTCTACCCTGCTTGCAGGGGTGGCTTTGGATGAAATCCGCTCTGCACGCTTGTCGCTCGCTGTCAGTAACCGGCAGTACGGTCTAGCTGCGGTGCTCCCTTGCTGCCGCTGCGCGCTCAGGGCAGCCGGAGCTTGAAGTGATTTCTGTGGAAGAACCCACCGCGTCATTTCTAGTGGCAGGTAACAGCTCTGCATGGTGATGCTGGGTGCAGGTGCTGCTTGCATCGCAGAAGCCTGCGCAAAGCCTGGCTCTTGGCCAGGGTCTGGCTCTGGGGCCGGAGGCTGGGTGCGTGCTCCCAGCGAGCACAGAGCAGGGAGTTCTGTGGTTTGCTGAGCTGCGTTAGCAAGCCATTTCCACTTTGCTGGTTGCAACTGCGAAGTAAAATACATCAGGTCCTTGTGGTGCAGGCTGACAGATAAAGGCCGTCAGGCCCTACCTGCTTCAGAGTTGCAAAATGCCTTCTCTGAGAGCAGTCCTCACAGTGTGAAATCAAACTGTTTTGTTCCGAGCACTTAGGTACTGCCGGATCCCAAAATACTAAAGCGCCTTGCAGCTCCTGGGAGCTAAACCTCTTGGATTTATGACAGCTTGCTCAGTTCTTCCTGGCACCGGTTGGGTAAGGCTCCTCTTTGATTAGCTGCTTATCCAGGAGTCACTGTATATTTCTGAGTTGCCTATCATCCCCCTTCTGCACTTAATTAAACTGCTGTCTGCCTTTTTTTTTTTTTTTTAATGGAGAGTTACAGATTAAGGAGTTGGAACAAAAATGTTTTTGTTACAGGAGGCATTCATTAACAAATCAATTAGGTGGACTTAATATCATTCCAGTGCAATTTTCAGTGTGAGTGCTTTTCTATTAATTTTCCTATCCTGCTAAAATGTAGCGTTATGCTGGCAGAAAGAAGAGTTGGCAAAGGCAAAAACAAAAACAAGGGAGCTGCCAAGTGCAAGGGAAAAAGGAAGTGACAATGCAAGCAGACATGGCGAGTATTCAATAATTTATTCTCTTCCCTAGAAATGGGATGGACTTTGACAGGTGTCTAATTCAGGAGATAATGAGAAGCACAGTGATGAGGGTGAAGAGTAACATACAGTAATGGCTTGGAAAGTCACAGCACTCCAGGAATGAGCTGACTCCAATATGAATCTCTCTCCACCACCTGCATTTGGGCCTTTGGTGCAGTGCAAAGGCAGTGCAAGTGATGACTGAGCTCTTTATTCCTGCATCATGGTCTTTGCAGCAGGGAAAAGCCCTCTCAGCACCAAGACTGCAGAAAATGAAACCTGTCATTGAAGAGGTTTTTCCAAATCTTTGTTACCTCAGAATATGCAGAAGGGATTAGAAGTGTTCAGTCTAGAAGCTATGTTTTTGCTAGATGATGTGTTACTTTGAAATACCTCTGGCCCTGAATTTCTCGCGAGTTTCCGCGAGATCCAATAGATTGTGCACTGGGCCCAGCAGGGCTTGAGCAGGTACAAACCGAGTGAGAAGGAGGAAGCAGCAAGATGAGCGGTCCTGGTCTGCTGTGCCCGCTGGGAACCATCTGCACAGGAAATCTGGCCCAGCTTTTGACAGAGGCAAATGGGACTCATCCATTCAGCTGGATTATTTAGTATTCACTTTAATCTTTTCTAAGTTTCCTAGATTTCAGTATGCTTGTTTGGTTAATTCATTCTTCAGTCTCTATTTTGCCTGCTAGGGGGTTTCCACAAGGCTCATTTGACTTTTTTCCAAAAAGAGGAGCACGAATGTGAGGTTTTAGGAGAACTGTTTCACCATTTCAGGGCTTTGCTGTGGGCAATTGAGGCTTTCTGCTAAATCTGAGCAACATGAGGCCCCACAAGGTGAATGCAATCGGGCAACTGTAATAGCCCCTGTATGTAATAGTGCTTCTGAAGGCAGTGTGGGGCAGGGGGAAATGTGAGTCACAAATCTTTCTTCCTGTGCTCATTGATCGCCTTGTCACTGATGGATGCTTATAGCTGCTTTGGAGAGGAAGACAATAAAGTTACAAATTTCTTGCTTGATGCTGGAGCTATTCAGAGAGAGAGAAAATATAGTAGAGCAGTGAAAATGAAGAATACATGTTTATGTTCATTATAAACATCTTTACAGATGGAACAAAGTAATTACTGAACTGGAGCACATTGGTGCTGTGTTTGTGCCAGTCCCCTTTCTCTGCAAGTGGTGGATCTGGGAGGAGAGCACCAGTATCCAGAAGGGAACAATTTTCTTGCCTGCAAGGGAAGATTTTTTTCAGCTCTTATCAGGAGTTAAAGTATGGAAGTACTTCCTAAGTGTCTTGAAAAAAAATTATAACACTGTACAAGAGACATTTGTAAGTCCTTTTAACCATGCAAATGTCTTAGGCATGGATCCCTTTTTAACCTCTGTGAGAGTTCACAGTGTGCTGGTAAGACATGCCAGCAGCTAGGGGAGGTAGTGCCTCTGCTGCTGCTAGCCTCAGGGGGACTTCTGAAAACTGTGTGAAATGGACTCTTTTTAAGCAGCTACCCAATGCTCTATATTCACATGGGTCTGTTTTTTTCTTCCATCTTTAATTTTCTTCCTCTCTTTCTGTTGTTGCACATAGCTTGCTTTCTTTCATTCAGTGTCAAGGCAGAGGAGCCTGGTTTAGAGGAACGCAGCTTTATTTAAAAGACTGTCATTCAAGGAGAGTGCCACTGGGCTAGCAGGGGCTTCGTTTTCCTGCTTCAGCAGTCGGCGTGATAACAGGTGACGCAAAGCAGAGGTGGCGGTTCTCGGTCCTGCGGCGTGAAGCAGAAGCGGGAGCACCGCAGTGGTTCAGGCTGGCTGCGCGCAGCTCTGCGCACGCTGTGCTCCTGCACGCCCTGCGTTTGCCGCGGTTCCCCGTGCATGGTGCTGTGAGGGAGGACGGCTGTGGAGCCCCAAAGTGCACCCCCAGTGCACGGGCTGCAGCTGCCCTGTATCGCTTCCGTGCGGCCTCAAGCAGAGCCTTAAACTAGGGGCTCAGCGAGGTGTAGAGCTGCCCCAAATGAATGAAACTGGTTATTCTACAACAAAGAATGATTGTCGTTCCTTCCACCCTTGCTTGCCCAGATTGGCCAGTTGCAGGATGGTGTGTAGGAACCCCAAATTAATGTGACCACGCTCACAGCTATATGGCGTCAGACACAAAGTGTGTCCAGGTGAGGAACCTGTCTCCAGCCATGGCCAGGAGCAAATGTGACGGAGCCTCTGGGGATGTGCTCCAGTGCGACAGCCAGCAGCCTGATGCTCAAGGACATCCCACACTAGGTGTTGTACCTGGCCTTTGATAGCCTCTTGGGCTATTTTTGTCCTAGAACTTACCTATATTTTTTCCTTTTCTTTCTCTCTCTCTCTTTTTTTTTTTTTTTAAATAGGCATGTACCCACAATATCTTATGTCAAAGAGTCCTATAGCTAAACCCCACGTTACGCGGGAATTCTTTGCTTGTGGGGCTGCTGCACTGGCACCTCCCAGGTGCTACCTGGGGAGCAGCACTGAGTGCCCCCCGTTGGCCTCCTGCAGGCCCCGAGGCTGTACGGAGCTCTCCTGTGTCTTCCCCCAGACACCAGCTGTCTCCTGGGGGCTGCAGAGCCTGGCCTGCTGACTTCTTCCTTGCTGGGAAGCTCTTCTACACGTCTGATCATCCTTGTTTCCCGTCTTTGAGTCTCCTTTCTTTGAAGCTGCCCCAGTTCAGTAATGCTCTCTTTGGAGCAGCCAGGGGCCGGGGAGCTACATTTTTTAGCACGTGTCTCATCACTGGTTTAGACTATGGCAAAATGCCGATTTCTGCTTTGTTATTTCCCCCTTTCTGGGTGATTTCTTTAATCCGGTTTGTAAATACAACCTCCTTAACATTTGTAACATTTCCAGTCTGACCCCAGTTACTCCATTCAGAGCAGGCACTGGCATCTGGTAGGGGGATGGAAAGCGCTCCTACCTCGGTGACCCTGCATGCAGCCTGCTGGGTGACGCGCTCAGGAGGCAGCCAGTGTGTTGGTATGAGAGGAGAGGATAAAAACCAGCTCCTTTTGATGTTCTGCTGTGTATGAAGTATAGGGCGCGCTTTGGAAGTCTTCAATCTCTGTGCCAGCTGACTGCTGCAGTGGCTGTGTCACTTGCTGTTTTTATGTTTCTGTCCCAGACTGCTCATGTCTGGGGCAAAGAATATTTTCCTTCTTTGGCGTCTTGTGCCATTTTGACTGTCTTGATCAATAGTAATGCATCAGTGCTTTCCTGGTTTCTGTTATTTCCTTTGTTCAGTCCCTTTAACAAGCTGAAAATGAAATGTTAACCAATATCAGCTTCAGGCATTGTTGAAGTTGATATTAGACTTGTGTTTGTGTATCCTTCAAGCACTGCCCTTTGCTAAATGAACAAATTGATGGTGTTGCAGAGCATCTAGCAATTATATTTGAATATACCACTTAGGGACTGTGACAAATCCATTGCATGAAGTGAAAAGGGCAAAAGGTTAAAATAAAAACAGCTTAATGAAATGATGCATTGCAAGAAGACATATAAAACTGCACGAGGGGTCTGCAGGACTGTGAAAAACAAGGAGCATTCACCCTGAAAAAATCTTTATTTGTAACAGTGGACAGTGAGCAGCTCCTTAGCTGGTATAAATAGATGGATTTAGTTACAACTCTGTTAAATTAGTTGAGGATCTGACCATATACCTTTGTTTGATCTTGAAGCCTGAGATAATTTCTGCCTCCTGTCAAGCCCCAGATAATCAGGGATTTACATCATGGCTTTAGCTGTCCCTAGATGTAGGAGGGATGTACAGGCGACTTGTGCCGTTGTTCAGTTTCATGGTACTGTTTCCTTCTTGCAGCAAAGTTTATGAGGCTTCTTGCTCTTGTGACCGCAGTAAAAGCTGAAGCGAGGGAAAGGCACACAAACGGCGGAGAGCCCCGGCTGCCAGAGCAGGGGGCCCCTGACTTTTCCTTGCAGTGTGGGCTAGTAGCAGCCTGCAAGTTAGGGGGGTTGCTCCCTGCGAAGAAATTATCTAGGATTTGTTTTTCCCCCAAAACTAATGTGAAACTCCTCCCAGGCTCCTGCGTCCAGGCTGGATCGCTTTCTGCTGGGGGAGGCTAGGGGTGAGCCGATCGGATCAGCTCGGAGCAGGGACCCAGTCTGGGGACCGGCATTGCCGGAGGCAACACGCAGCTCAAAGCAGCTGCTTCTCCCATCCTGTACAAGTTAGGACCCAGACAGTTGCGTTCCCAGGGTGTCCCGTCAGCTTCAGTTCAATCACACAAGGCAGGAATGTTGCAGTTGTGCTGTGAGCTGTGGCTCAGCACCCCCAAACCCTGTGCTCTGGTCTGGGGTTTGTTGTGGCTTCCAGCGGTGCAGAGCTGGTGGGCTGGCTCCAGTGCTGCCAGGGTGGGCAGGTGGGCTGCTGCTGAGGTCAGCTTGTCGTGGGGGTCCGATACACTGCCTGGCTTCATCTGAAAATGCTTCTGGCCCCCAGGGTAAGCTCACAGTCTTCAAAGGAGAAAAAAAATGCATGTCTGTTTTACCAAATGCATCAGCCAACATTCAAGCTACAGCTTGGAAGTCTTCAAAATTTGTCCTTGTTTTTTATTCGCAAGTAGTTGTGAGGGGATTGTCCGTGCTGGCAGCCGCACTGCCTGCGCGATCAGAGCGAGCCGCGTTCGGGCGGCTCGTGCCGGGGCCCTGCTGCTCCTGCAGCCCCTTTGGTTTCCGCAGGATGAGCCGGGGCGCAGCCTGCCCGCAGCACGTGTGGGGAATCACAGAAGGGAGGCTTCAAAGAGGAAAAAGAAAAGGTATTTAATCTCATAGAAATTGCTAACTGATGTGATTGATAGATAATTTTGCATAATTTAATCTGTTTGGATGTTAGTTTTATCTTGCTCAAACTCATGTCAGGCTGCCAAAATGTCACAAGGCAAGGGAAGATTGCATTACATTGCCTGTGCAGTGGAATTCTGGCTGCCTGTGCTTCGCTTTGTGTCACATATAATCAGGTGCTGGGTGAAGCTGTGGGTGGAAATGGTAGTACCTGGATAGGATAAAAATACATTTTCCAAAATTATCACTTCATTAACCATTTTTTTTAAGGTTAGTGATTGATTTATGGTATTTCTGGCATTCACATCAGAAAGATGTAGTTAAAAAAAAAATGCTTTGGAACCTCTGTTTGCCAAGTCGTTGGATAGTGGGAAAGGCTCGAGAGCATTGCCTTGCTGTGTCTGGGTGTGAATGCGAACTACAGTATTCACAGCATCTGCAGCCCAGGAAGGCAGCAAAGAACAATGCCAAGAAAAGAAGTATTTTAGTTCAGATTGGCACCTGGCACAGGAAAAGTCATTACTTACTCCTCTTCAGTGAGTTTGAGTGAGACTCCCAGAATGAGAAACTGAGGCAGCTTCAGGGTCTGTCATCACTTTCAGATGCAAGTTTATTACCAGGTTATCCACAGGAGAGCGTGGCTCAGCCACAGACTGAGACCTTGGAAGTGGAGCTTTGGGGTAAATGGAGCTGAAGTCGAGCTGAGCTCAGGCAGCGCAGCAACGCGCTTGTAGGGCTGAGGGAGTTTTGCAGCTGCAGCAAAGAAAAGCCAACGTTGTGACTGACTTGTTCTTCATCTTCACAAAGAAGTGAAGCTTTAGCTTTAAATTGTGAATAATAATTGGAAAGAAAATGTACTTGTGGGTTTGACCAGGCCCATAGGGTTAGCCTGGGGGTGGAAGCAAGGGGTCACTTTGGTGGTGTCTTAATGTCCACACTGGAGAAGCGCAGGAGCTGTAGGTGGAGTGCCGTGCCAGCAGGAGCAGGCATCCCCCTTTTGCTGTCCCCACCTTGCTGTCCCCTCCGAGCCACCTTGGGACCGGGCTAAAAGGAAGGAGGAGAAGCCCTGGTGCAGCTGGAGACACTCAGCCAGAGCCCCCTTGCCCCAGGAAGGCAACGATGATCCAGGAACGTCTCTAGTTGCGACAAAAATGAGATCTGTTCTTAGGCCTGTCTCTCCTATTTCCATAAATGTTGTTAAGCCCCGCTGTCGTTACAAAGCACGTGCTGCCTCCCCTGGCAGTGCTGCCCGTCTCTCATCAGTTTTCTGTTGTTCTTTCACTGCAAATAGCTCTTTAATTGATTTTCTCTCTCTTTAGTTAATTTCCCCCAATTTCCACCAGCACAGAGACAACCAGACACTACATTATTATTGCAATAGCCACATTTTTTTTGCCTGAGAGATCATTTTTGTGTCAAATTTGTGGCACGTTAGCACTTCTTCCTTGATTTCCAAAGCCAGTGCCAGGCTTAGTATAATAATGTTTTACTGTAGGCCTGTAATGAAGTAATCACTTAGAGAGTATACTAATGCTTTCCTATTTTCTTAGAGATTATTTCCTGTTGCTGTTTTGAAGGGATAAAGCAAATCCCATGTGCCTCTCGTGAAAGTTTCCAAAGCAGACACTGGTATCACATGGGTCCAATCCTCTTCTTAGTTACGCAGATCAAAATCCCCAGGGACTCGCTTGACCTAGGGCTTTGCACTTGCATGCGTTCTGGCTTCAGTACCCAAACGCTTGTCCAGAGATGAAGCAGGTTCCTCCAAGTGAATGGCGTGTTTTTGAAGTCAGGACTGCTTACTTGATACGGGAGCAAGTTGTTCATGTGTCATCACCTTTGGCTTTGGTAATTATTCCTGTGTCTTTGGCAGGATTAAAACAATAGAAAACAACCCCTCCAAAAACAGAGTAAAATTTGTAAAAATTAATGATTCTCGTGTAAAAGAGAGGATGTAAAAAAAAAAAAATCTGTATCCTAACATTGGAACAATACTTTGGTTACGAGTTTCTGAGAAAATTAAGACTAGTTTGTACCTGGAGGAGAAACGTCAGCCAGACATGGTAGTTGGACAAGTTTTAGGCAGATAAACCAGGACCTAGTAACAGCAAGTGTCAGGGCCAGCAGCCTTTGCCTGTTAGAGCCAGAGCATTGATTCAGGTGGTAAATGCTATGCTTCGGTGGCTCTTCCAGAAGAAAATGCTCTGAAGTTTTTTCCAGAAGTATGCACAAGATATGGTGACTCCTGGAGTCTTTCCCTGACTCAGGCTAAGAGCCATCATACTGGGAGTCAAGTAGAAATGTCAGTGTCTGAAGGCAATGTGGCATTGTCATAAACTTAGCTTTTTTTTTTTTCTTATGGATAATCAATCAAATTATTATCTGTAGAAACTCAGGCTGGATACAAAATTTTGAAGTGTATTAGTTCAAGAGACCAGAAAGCTGATCTGTTCTCTAAAAATATAAAAATAATAATAACAAAATTGACATTTCTTGTCAGCCAGTGTCAGAATGGTTTATAAAGGGATGGGCCATGGTTCTTGATATGACAAGATGACAGCTTTCCTATATATGACCATTATAAAAGTGCTCTGCAACTGAATTTCAGTGGAAGACCGAGGTTGCTAGAGGTTATCTGCATTTGCTTTAGAAATATAATATCATTTTAAAGGGTGTCTGCATTTATATGAAGAACTGCATTTGTGGAGGAGAATATTGGCACCTCACTGTTTAGGGTTCATGGTGTCCTCATTTCTTATTCAAGGCAACACAAAAAGCTATTTTCAATTTCAGTAGCAAACGTATGAAAACTGACAGTAATACTTTTAAAGTGGTGCTCAAAACCCATAGAAATCGGACTCCAGGAAAACAAACAGTGAATAATATGGCTTAGCAACAGCCTCGCAGGTAACAGTGACATGTCGGTGCACCGCAGGAGCGTGGTGGCAGGGGACTGTAAATACCCTGGTCGAGGTATTAGCACCCCAGTTTGCACAGGGCAGGATCAATACTCCCAATAGCATGCTGAGCACGAGAGAGAAGGGATTGTTTTAGCCATAGCACTGTAACACCTGCGTGACCATTTGAGTAAGGATTCTCCGGGACCGTGTTTATCACTGCAGGTCTCCAGCAGTGTTACTGGCACAACCTCGGTGAAGGCAAAATGGAGCTGGCGAGGGGTGGGAGAGGAGGCAGGACCGGACTGTTCGCAACCACCGAGCGAGCCCAGCTGGCAGCCGTGGCTGCGCTGCCTTGGCAGAGGAGGAGGGCTTGCTTGGACACCAGTCCTGCAGCTCAGTGTTTGGTTGCAGCCAGCGCTTCCAGCGCTGACACCACCACCGCAGTCGTTTAGACAGGGTGCGTTAATAGGGAAATACAGAAGCATGCTCTTGCTGTTCTATAGGGCTGGAAAGGAGTATTATTGTCACCCACGTAACAAATGTCATCAGGCTCCCCTTAGTTAATCTCTTAGAAAAACATCCACTCCTGATGTAAAAATTGCTGGAGGTTGCAAATTCACAGCTGCATTTGAGAAAATCCCCCTCAGTTGTCCCCATCCATGTGTGTGCCATCTTTCTAACATCACGCTGTGCACGCTCAGTGTGGGCCTGGTTATACTGTAGTTTGTCAGACCAAAGAGCCACAAAAATGTTTTGTCCCTGACCTTAGGTACTTACAACTGCCAATGAAGTAATCCCATTACTCTTCTCTCCAGCAAATCTGTGAGATCTTGTTTTTTGTGATATTTCCGCTGCGCTTCCCCGAGCCCTTCCCCAGCTGGCAGTCTGCCCGCCCTGTCGACACCAGCACTAGGCATGGCACTTCAGAAGCTGGCAAGCTTGTGCTGGTTACAGAAATAGGAGGATTTTCCACCTGCTTCTCAATATTTCTGCCTCTCCAGTCATAGCCAGTGCTCATCTTTGTGGCCCCAGGCAGCACCGGGAGTACCAGACCGGGTGTTTCTCTGTTTCGACTCTGCCGCCGTCCTCAGCCCCAACTTGCTGCAGTCCTCTGGCCAGTGCAGCCCGTGCTCTTGGGTTGCAGATTTGCGGCTTTGCTGTGTTAAAATGCATGTTGTCAGTCTGTGTCCAGCTTACAAATGAGCTGGATTTCTCTGCTGTTAGCTGTTCTCTTCTGTTTTGTGTCATTAGCAAACTTTGCCTGCGATGATTTTATATTTTATTCCAGATCATCAGTATTCATATTGAATAGTTCAATGTCCAGTGTGGTCATCATGGGAATGCGTTAGGAACAGAGACGGGCCGACGATGATCCCCCAGTTAGGGTTTGAAGGCTGTCAGTCTGCCAGCGGTTAATCCAAGTTAATCCTTCTGAAAGGAGGATTGAGATTCAGGAGTGCGGCTCACTGTACCAGAGGGGTCACGGGGGAATCCAGCATGCTTTAACTTATGCACATTGACTTCATGCCTTTAATTGATTTGTCTTCATTTTCTGAATATCCCTACAGAAGCAGACTCCTGAGCCAAATATCCTACTTGATACTCTTTCTGGAGTTGTTGGGGTAGGCTGGGTCCAAGAGAGGATAAATGGGGGGGAGGAATGAGTGTAGTGTTGGAAGCTGAGCAGGAGAAGGGTGTTTGGATAAATTTTTGGGTTTGTATTTGTTTCCATTTATCTGAAGGTGTCCTGGATGTATTTTTCCTCGCTATTCACATGTGGAGCAAGCAAGTATAGTTACCTCTGTTTCATAGATGGGGCACAGATTTGAGCTGTAAAGCTCAAATAGTCAATCCCAGATTTGTAGAGGTGTTTACATTTGTAGATCCTATGTAATAAGAATTAGGTACTTAAATAGGAATAAGGCATCCAAACACCTTTATATAGATAAGCCAAAATTCTTGCCCCTGTCTACAGAGGGAAGACTTTGGAACTATAAAAAGTCCGACCTGTCTGTTCCCATATCCCAGGCTATTATCCCAATCATTTGATCTATGCTACGGGCACTTCAGGGGCAACCTGTTACAGGTATGAGACACTGGAAAAAAAAAAAAAAAAAGTGAGACACTGGAAAAAAAAATGAGAGAGAAAGAAAAAGCTATAATCAATAAATCTTTGTTTAAAAATAAACTCTAGAACTGCATCCTGTAGCAAATTACAGAAGAGCAAAGAATGGATGACTCATTGTCTTGTCACTTAGTGTTGGTTTTTACATAATCTCATGCTCCGGGAAGCATTATGTACTGGTATTGATTTCAGTGGAGTTTAGGAGCTACTCACTTTTCTGTCCTGGAGTACAAACTGTAACATGGCACACTTCTTTGATTTCTAACTTCTTCAGTTGACCAGAAATCTAAGTTTTGGTGGAGGTGAATAGTGAAATTTTAGTATTTAGACTATATACCAACCACTGAGTGCTTCTGTGGGACCCACCACAGGCATCTCCAATGCTGTCCTTAATGAAATATTTGGTGTGTGTTATTGATGTCGTTCATTGCACTCATTTGCCCATGTAAACTGAAATAATAGTTTCAGCCTGTGCCAAAAGTATTGCATTCTCACAAGGGAGAAAAAGAAAGATCGATCGATAGATAGATACATATATAGACAGAGCTGATGCACTAAAGTGTTTTTGGAAGATTAGCAAGCTCCTGAGCACGGTGCTCTAATGTCTGATATAAATCACACCCGTGCTGAGCAGATGCAGCCACCTAGAAAAAGAAGGGAGTTAAATTGTTCAGCGTCTGTTGGGAGGGAAGGGAACCTGAAAGGTTCTGAGAGCACTCCCTGGTGCTCTCTGTGTGCAACGAAGATGGGGATTTGTGAAATGGAAAACAGTTTTAAAATACATTCTGAGGTGGTTCTGCTCTTTTATGGGCCCTTTTCTGAATTCTCATGTTGAAAACACAAATACAAAGGTCAACAACGCCCAAGATGGCATGTTGGATAATACAATTGTATTAGGGAAACATCTGTAGGCATGAGTTAGGGTCCCATTGTATCACGCACTGCATGGGAACGAAGAGCCTTTGCCTGGAAGGGCTTGTATTCTACATAGACAAGATAGCAAATGGGGACAAAAGGAGGCACATTAGTCTTTGTCTCTTGCCATTTCCCTGATATTATCATGTTATTTAAGGACTTGAAGCTTGACAATCGGAGCATCTGCAGCGCCATCTGACTGATAGTTTTACCAAGTGATCCTTCTTCTTGCAGCTCTGAGGGAAGCTCGCTTCTAGGGTTAGGCAAGAGCTCCGGGCTGAGTCAGACATGTCTCAAGAAGAATGTTTTTCTTCTATCCCAGATAAAAACCTGGACTTTGAGGCAAGTGAAAATGTAGATCACAATGGTACATTGATATACACTGTGGATACATAAACACTGTTTTTTGTTTTGTTGTTGTTTTTTTAAGAAAGAAAGAAAAAGGAAAAAGAAAACTCAAATGAAGCTGGCTTGAGATGCATACAGGCTGATGCTTGGCTGAATGGTCTCGTCTTTGCTGTTGCCTTATCACCTGTGCTTGGTACAGACTGCACCCCTATCTGAAAGCACTGTGCATTATGTGCTCTGTAGCGATGGTATGATAAGCCTCGCCTGAGCACGTCTCTAATATTCAATATTCGATCAAACAGTGGACTTTGTGCCTCCTGCTACTAAAAGCCAAACATCTGGGGCCCAGGGGAGGTGCCCAGTTTCCAAGCCTCCATCACAAGGACCTGGAAGCATTTCTGGCATGAAGAGGGCGATCCAGAGGGACATCTGCTGCCTGAACGTCCCCAGCGTCAGGCCCAGGAGATGCCCCTCAGCTCTTGCTCTTGCACAGGGAATACAGGAAAGCCAGAGCCACCCCGAAAGAAAGCAGAGGAGGTGGATCAGCAAAGATGATGACAGGACACTTTTATTTATAGTTTAACTAAACCAGTGAGAAGGAGCTGCTTGGTGTGTGAAAGCAGAGGGAAGTCACACTCCCCCTTCTCAGTCCCTTTGTGCGGAGCAGTTGCAGCTCGGGTTTGGCTCTGCAGAGGTTACCTGTCACCTACCCACTCCCGATTTCCTCAGGAGACAGGTACCTACAATTCTTCCAGGAAAACACATAGCCAAGCCCCATGCCTTGCTTCAAAAGTGCAATTTGCTACTTCAGCCTGCTACTTGTACATTTTTTTAATTCTCATTCTCACCCTGCCTGCCAATTGTGTTTTATTGCAGCGATTTGGAAATGAACTCCTTAATCTTTCACATTGTTAAGAGAACGATGGTAACTTCACTTCCCACTTTGCAGAGAGCAAGAGAAAAATGATTACTGCACTATAATGTGATACTTGCTAAATAGGGGCCAGATCAAACTCCTGTCGGCTAGAATTTCTCCTCTTGAACTGCGTGGGATGGGGAGACTGAGACTTTCTTAGCTGTTTTGTTACTTTCTGATAAGATTGCTAATATCTAAAACTATCACTGGTAAAATGCTCGCAGTAAAAGCCATGGATTATGATTGCTAATCATAAGGTGAGCCAGTATTCAGAACAAGCAGGGCTTCGCTAGGCACAAAGAAAACCTGTACCTGCCAGTGGACTGTACAGGGCTCCTAAAGAAAGTGTTGTAAAATTTCAATAATTGGAGCCGCTGTAATTCAGATATGCTGGTTGCTGGAGTGATGACATATCCAGTTGTAAGGAAGGGCAGTGATTTTGTAAGATACTAGAAAATGTCCTCATTTACTCGTTCTTTCCACCTCCAACTGAAATTCCTGACTTGGAGCTATAGATAAGTTTTCAGATAACTGCCTCAGTGGTAGTAGGGGAATAGAGATGAATCTTAGGGAACTAATAAGAGCAAATAAAATGTTTAGGAAGAAACTTTGTCATTAGTGTCTTCATCCCGTGTAGCTGGAAGTGGCTGAGTACATCACGATGCTCTCGGGGATGTTACTCTCTTTGGAAGGCAGTCAAATGCCTGCCTTCATCTTCAGTAATTTCTTCTGTTGCTTTCTCAGGAACCTGCTGGAGCACACCAGCACCTCTGCAGCGTTTTCAGGTTCATTAACAGAATTAAAATAAGGCTGCCTTTTAAGGCAGAGATGAGATGTGTGCCTGTTGTTAGCACTCTGGCTATGGGATATATTGGTTACATGGCACTGTTTTCTAGTAGCTTTGTGTGCAATCATGTCGCTGATTTCCCTCGCTGAGCACCTTTGAACAAAGCAGCTCTCAGAACAGGCACGAGAGGCAGCGGCCATCTTATGGCAACGTAAATCACTGTGCAGTTCATGGTGGGAACAGGAATTTGGAGTAACATGAACCAGAAAGGAAACTTGGGTGGGAGGTGAGGGATCCTTGGAGGGCAATACTGAATGGGCAAAACAACCTGAAGGTGCTGAGCAGCCAGGCTGGGAAACAGCAGATAAATAGGATGCAGGCACAAGGAGCTTGCCTGTGGTGTCTGTTTTAATATTTGTTCCAGCACTCATCGCCTGGTGATGTTTAAGGTTTGGATTGGCTACACGTCTGGATGCTGGATTCAATGTTCACCCTGTTTGAAAGCAGGACTGGAGATCTCTCATGATCCCTTGCAACCTGGAAGAGTCTCTGGCTCTGCAATGCCCTGTATTTAACCTTGGTTCTGTTTGGCATCACTCAGGTTTAATTAGGACTGGAGTCAGAGTTAGAGCAGAAGGAAAGGAAGAAAAACAAGTGCTGCTGCTTTGCTTGATCTCCTAGGGCATGGACTGTTAGCTATAGGCTGTTGGTTTGTTGCCAATGTTATGTGTATGCCAAAGTAACATAACTTAGGCCATTTTGCTTTAAAAACCTTACTTGGGAGAATCCCTAGCTGAGGCTCCCATACCAAAATTGTTGTCTTTGTTTTCCATGTGGGAGACTGAAATGCCAGGATAGAAATGGCATTACTGACTGTGCAAGCAAAGTTATCTTGTTTGTAGAATAATAATAGAAATGAAAACCTATATATAAAACACAAAATTGGTGTAACACACTGCAGGAGGAGCAGGCAAGTTGCCTTGGTAGAATTTATCTGAATCTCTCAGTGGGTGTAAAGAGGATGTCAGAGCTTACCTGCAGCAATTTGGGCTGAAGACCTACTCCGCACATAACAACTCCATGAGCCTTAGACTGTCCCCAAAGAGCCACAAGGCCAGCAACAGGAACTGCAATGTGCAGGAATCAACTACAGTTTGGGACTTCATCTTTTATTCCCTATTTTCTCCAAGAATGAGAGTCTCTTTCCCATGAACTCAGGGCAACAGACATACAGGAGTCATCATCCTGAAAGAACAAACCTAGCAGGAAGTTTCTCTTCTCATTTATTTAACTAAGGAATAAAAGCCAGAGGGTGCTGCGTGAAGCTGGAGCTCAGTTCTCTTCTGTTGCATGCTGTGCTCCATCAAATCTAGAAGAGATTTTATGACTCTGAAAACTGGAAGTGACGATAGTCTACAGAAAACCAATGTTTATTCTATCTAAATACTGCTGGAAAATTGTCAAACTCTGTCCTAAATTTGGGACTTCACAGGGAATGTTTCCTGCCGGACTAAGTCTGTATCTGTGTAGAACTCAGTGCACTGGGATATTGCCCCAAGCAAATTCTCTACAAAAATCACTCTAAAGCAGTATCATATGGAGCCTCCTTTAAATCCCATTTCTTTTAGTTTTTCAAGTACATACAGTAAACAAGTGCTGCAGAACTGCGTTGGTGTGCAGAGTGCCTGCAGTGCTCTTTCCTCTGGTGAGCAAGAAAAATGTTTCTAAATCTCCTGTTTTGTTCTTGCATGTTCCAGATGTGCTATCCTGCCATTCCCGGGGCTCCAGAGAAATTGGGCTGAATACAAAAACTCCCACAGAACTCGGTTTCATGTATTTCTCCTTTGTTTTACTGTAATGAATTAGTTAAAATCAAGAGAGCTCTTCTGGGGGAAATACTCACTTTATGTTCTGCTTGGTTTTAAAATAAAATACAAAATCATCTCTTAGTTCTCTCCAGTTTATTGTTTCTTACAAATGTAGAACAGCCTCTTAAAGAACATCCATGCTGGAGTCAGAGGGAATTTGCTTTTATGCTATTTAAAAACCAAGCAAGCACAAACTGCCACCATATTTATGCACTTAATCTAGATGTGAGATTTGTATATGATGATGCAGTGTGAATTTTTATTTGTATGCACGTGTGTGCATCTATCTCTATAGAAAATTAATTTATATCCATTTCTAATTGTAGTATTTCAGGCATATAGGAGTGAATCTGTTACTGATATAAAAGCTAAAATTACAAAAAGAAAAAATGCAAAAATTACAAAAAGAAAGCCAGTTTAGATTTGGGATATAGATTAACCTCCTGGTCTAGAGAGCTTTGCTGGTAAGGACTCTGAGTTTGCTGCTATGGAAGAAGCGTGATTTCTGGCCCGGGCTGACGGTCTGGTACAGCGAGCAAAGACTGTTGATTTCCTGTCTCTAAGAGAACCCTAAGGTTTGCAACTTAGACACTTCTGCTGCACTAAATTTTGTGCCCTGTATCAAATAGAGAGATTAAAACTGCCGCAGGAACTTGGACTGATGGCATTATTGCCGGAGGCAAGGAGACGGCCGGGCTGCAGCCCAGTCATTGCAGCCGTCCCCTCTGGCCTGACTCTGGCTCAGTGTTTGCAAAGGTGATGTCCTGCTTGCACTCAGCACTTGGGCGGTCATGTAATGTGGTGGAGCTGCATTTTCTTGAGGGCTGAGTGCTTCAATAGCCAATAAAACATCCCTATTCCCAGAATACATTCACACCCACTGTTGGTATAATCCGCTTGGACAATAAGATCCTGGGGTGGCAGCGATAGGTGATAAATGCAGCTGTACAGCATATGAAAATTAACATATTTTTGTGTTTTCTTGGAAATACTGTCAGTCCCTTCTATACCTTATTTGAGCTATGATTAGCTACAAAGGAGGACCCCTCTGGCTTCTGATGTACCCCGGTCAGGGTCTGGTTTCCCTCAGCTGTATTGTGCTGCTGCGGCGCTGGGGATGTTGCTGCTGGATCTGTCCAAGCCTGGCTGGTAAGGGATGAGTACACTGATTTGGCTGGAGTTTACTCCTGTTACAGCTGGAAAAGCTCTTTCAGAGTCATTTTCCATAGGAAAGCAAAAACAACAACAAATAAATATTTGCTCAGGAGATAAATGAATAGAGGTTTCTTCGATCACTTTTCCAATACAAGGAGGAGAGATGCCCTGCGACTACCCTACAGCCTTTCTCGTTTGGTGAGATGTTCCCTTTCCTGAATTTTTAATGGGATCATACCCTCTCTATTTTTAGATTATGCTTTACTTCCATTACTCTGCAGCTTCCCAGCTTTTCTTTTCCTGAATTGGAAGGTGAATTTAAAACAATGAAACACCACTAAACTCCATTGGGTCTAGAATTGTGGTCAAGTCATTTTGGCTTTGTAGCAAATTATTTTTTCTGCTTTAACTTTCTAACTTCAATGGCAGCAACAAGTCAAGTACTTCTCACAACTCTTTTGAGATTATGTTTGTTCCCTTTTATGCAGCTAGGTTAAATATAAGCTAATTTAGGGATGGGAAGAGATGGGGATCTCAGCCTGTGATCATAATTCATCCCAAGATGAAGCCACTGTGCCAGTCAGCGGTTCTCCCTTCTGATTTTTTACGGGCCAACACCAGAGGAGATAACATATGGTAGCATTAGGCACCACACATGTTGTTGGCTGAAGAGTACACTGGGATTTATCCATGCCCAGCAGCCAGTATGAAATTTTCCATGTTGAGCAGTACATTGTGGTACTGATGGTGATGGTGTTATGCTGGGGCACTGCAGTAAGCCAGCTACTACCCAGAGCAACGTGCATGGGGTAATTTGTAGCAGAATGCAACCCACAATACAACAAAACTTAGTAAAGACATGCAGAAATAAGAAAGCAAGCTTAGGATTCTCACAGTTTTGTGATCTTGGCGTTAGTAATTTTAAACCATATCTTTTGGATTTGAGTTTTCATTCTCTGCTGATTTGGAACCGTTCATGTTTTTGAACTCTGGCAAGCTTGATTATTTTTAATTTTTTTCCAGCCAGCTTATTGCTTGCTAGATTCTGATTTATGGGAGGAAGCTCACCTGTGTGAACCCCAGCAATTAATTTGTTAGAAAGTACAAACACATGCAGTGTTTCCACACACTTCATTGCTGTAATGGCTCAGTCTATAGACAAGAAGTACTCAGTGGCAAGAAACTCTGGCTACAGCAGGAGTTGCGCCGTTGGCTTTACTGAGTGCAGGATCTCAGTACATCAAACTTCCCCTTTGTCATTCATATGTCTACAGGATGATAGAAAGATGAATGTGCTACTTCGGCTGTACATGCTTTTTAAATGGAAAGTTTATCATTTTGACTAGATAGCCAAAATGTGTCCAGTTCTTGGTATTTTTAGGACACATTCATGTGTTGCTCAACTGTGGACAGAGTCTCAAAAGATAGGACACAGTTGTATTGCTTTTTCACTTAATGCTGGATATTAAAGACTAAAGCAAAACAGACAACCAAATAATGATGTGTTTCAGCAACCAGATAACTGACAGTGCTTTGAAAACTCTCTTGCAATTTTAATATATCATAAAGTTATTTGTAATCTAATTTAAACAGATGTAAATCTCCATTAAAGATCACAAATTGTACATGGGAGCACTTCTCTCACTTTCTAGTTTTTTTATCTTATTCTCCTTCATTTAAATAATTACTAGAGCTAATCATATTATTAGTCGCTAATAAGGTGCCTTTTTGTGTGTGTCAGTTAAGCCACAGTGACAGTTAACAAACAGTGAATAACATATTCCAGATTGCAATTTTTACTGGAAAGGCTTTTGTACAACTTCAAGAACACTGCACATATTTACAGAGAGCTTCACAAAGCTCGACTGTCTGGGGAAACCCTCACGAGCAGGAGCAGCAGCATCTGCATGCTGTGGCCAGCTGAACTCAGTGCTTTTCAAATTCAAGAAAATATTTTTACATTTGTTTGTGTACTTTGCTATTCAACCAGTTCCAGCTGGCATTGACCTCTATAGCAGAGTGTGGTTGGCCTGAACTCCAGTGTAGGAAATGAATCGGCAAACCATGCACAATTTCACGTATTTATTCCTCCTTTTCTCTATCTTTGTGGCCAAGTGATGGGGATCCTCCAGCCTGTGGGGTGGTGCAGTTTCACACGTCTGAGTACTTGACAGCTGTGTCATCTGTTGTCCTCGGCCACTGTGGAGCACTGCATCCAGTAACCAGCGCATTGGCACTCATCTTCTTCGTTGCTGGTGTTGTCTGAAATTTAACTTCTACTTCTTCCTGCCAGATCTGTCTTTTTAACATTATTTCTTAACCTTTTCAGAGTCTTGAGAGATGCCTGGCATGGAAGAGCCATTCCTTCTGGATAACCATTTTACCAGGATGGCCTGCCTGCATTTTGTGGGGGGAATATGTTCTGCAGACAAGTACAGTTTTCATTTTATTATTCAACTTTATTAGCTTTATATATATATATATATCTTTATATGTTTTAGATGATCACTATTTTCTCTCTCATGTGTTCCTGTCCTTCCAGTCTTTCAGTTGGAAGTATCTGAGATCCTGTGGGTGTCCGATGTGACTGCAATCAAGAACACTATGCCAGAAAAAGGTGAGTCTTCTAATGCTGCTTTCCTTGGAACTCAGGAACATTTTCCTGGAGGGTATGGACAAGCTTCTCCAAAGACCTTTTTTGCCTTTTTCAGGTTTTAATATTTCATTCACGCCCATGTTATGGCTTGCAGATTACATTATATTGCTCTGGCATTAGCATGTTCCCATTTGACTCTTGGGGCAGCAGGGATTAATTTAGGCAGCTGCGATCAGAGGGCCAAAGAGACTTGCTGACCATGCACAAGGGATCCCATATGGCTGCTAACGAACAAATAACTTGAGTTTTCTCCTGACAAACAGGTTATATCTCCTGGCTGTGTCTCCATGCCACACTCTGGCTGAAAACTGGGAAATATTTGTTCTTTGGGGTTTATGACTGCAAAGAACCTATTGTTTGCAAAAAGAGATTTAGTCCAATGTGAGCTTTTTCAAGGCCAGATGTACACTGGAATGCCCCCAGTTTTCTAGATCAAGGTCAATATTTCAGGTAGTCATGGGACTGCAGGAAGCCTCGTGGATTTTGGTACTGGCTGAGGCGGGATACTTCAATTATTTATGCCCAGGGAGTTGCTCCTAGCTTCTCTTGCTGTGTCTGCCTGTTTAGTTGAGAATGGAGCTGTTGGTGAGCTGTAGCCAAAGCCCAGCAATTCTGAGTAAGCCAAAGTAAGCTGTTTTGACGATACGACTTGTAGAATGAAGTATTTTTTGTGAACTGAGCACCCGACAGGCTCATGTCAGAAAGATTGCTGTTCTTTTTTTAGTAGAGAGAAGATATTTCTTGGTTGAATCAGAGGGACTTGAGACCATCTCACTTAATAGCACTTGTTAATATAATTTAATATACAAGTTACTCTAACAACAGTGCACATCAGTAATAGAAGAGGTTTTTGCTTCAGGCCAAATATTTAAGCTATAGCTCTTCTGTTCATGCTATTACATGGTAGGCTCTAACAAATGGTTATTACAGAAAACTGCCTGCATAAAGCTGCCCGCATAAAGTGTAACTGTATTTTATACAGAGTAATAAACAGAGAGTAAGTAGATCCACTTGACTTACTCCAGCCACCAGCAAATGTATAGCTTGCACTTTCAGAAGCTGCTGACATACCTCTTCATAACTTGTGTCAGGAATATATTTTCTTCATGGCTGTACTCGTTAAAAATAAGCACCTGAGGTTTCACAGAGAATCAAGGTACAAAGACTGAGTGGATACAATGAAGTAAAGGTACTAATTATGGGAGGTAAGTCAGCAGGATTTGGAGTGCTGCCAGGTCACACAATGTGTTTTGGATGACTGTAACTCCAGGGGTTAGTTTGTGGTGGGAAAATAAAATTAGCATAAATATCCTAATAATTACTTTCCTTGTCTGTGAAATCAGATTGACAAGTCCTGTGGGGAGAAATAACTCCTTTAATGAGTCTTTGCAAAGGTGATGACTGCTGCACTTGTTCTTGCTGGTATAAATTTGAACTTTCGGGTGTACATTGTGTCTGTCCTGGCTATTTTTGTTTTGAAGAGAAAAAACAGGATGTAGAAGTGTGCATTTATTTTCAGTTTAAACAAAATAGGTACACTCAGGAATACATCTCATGCCTTTGCTTAGAATCCCTCTTGGTGAAAAATGTTGTGCACGTTGAAGATGCATAGGCTCAAATTCAGCCCCAATCTGAAGCCAAGCTCTTGCTGACTCTAATATTTTTTCAGTAATATGTAATAGGGGTGAGCTTTCCCCATCTTCTTGGGGATAATTTAAAAATTATCACTTGAACCTTGAGTTTATTTGTGAACCTGTCAGTGTTCTCTTCTTTGTGTGCTTTAAAACAGACCGTCTCACTACTGCTGATAACATTATGACCCTATATAAAAGCTGTCTGTGGCATGGGACTCAATATCCTGTCGGCCTCGCGTACAGTGCCTTGTAACTTCTGCATCTTAAACTCTCCACATTTGCTCGTGTGATCTCAGCCCTGAGAAACAAGCACCCTCTTCGGGGGGGAGTTGAAATGCAGAAGCTCCGTTCTGAATATTGATCACAAGGTGTCATTGAGCAAGGTCACTGATTTCTTCTGCCTATATTTGATAGTCCATGAGGAGGGAAGGGGTCATCCTCTCTGAGAAACAAATTTTCTTCCCCCTAACACGGAGAATTCTGCTACTTGTTGATAATGCCAGAGCACTGGGAGATGTTTCTGCAGAAAGCTGCTTTTGATTAAAATCAACAGCTCTCTGATTTGCACAGCAGATCTACTTTCCAAGAGCTCTAGGTCTTAAGTGGAGAGGAAAATCCCACTGCTTGCTCACATTTTTATTCCTCCATATAATCCTTCTACTTGATGCCCCATAGCATCTTTTCTTCTAAAATAGCTTCTGATTTTTGGAACTGTTTTCACATTCAGATCTTAAATGTAAGAATAAAAACAAAAAAACTTTTTCGTTAGAGCAAGCCTGAGTGGTACCCTGATATCTGAATGCCCCATGTTCCCATGTTTTAGAATGTTTAAGTCAAGGGTTCCTGGTGTGAATTTAGCTCCATTCAAAATCCCATGTGAATGCAAATAGTTCTCTTCTTCAAAGTGTCCATTGTCCAGGGGCTGGGAGTGGGAGAACCTGAAATTTGCCTATTTCTTCTTCAGCTTCTGTCTGCTGCATCCCCCAGGCATGGTGTCCACAGGGCCTCTTATCTAGCCTGCAGCTACCATGCTCCTCGGCTCGGCAGTTCAGCCCTTCCTCAGATAACTGCCATCAGCTCCCAGCAGACAGAACCCACTTGTTGTGAGCCCTTGTTGTTCTTATCCCTTGTCGAGGCACCATCGCATCCCCTGCAACCTGCTGTCAGGCACTTTTTCATGGACTATCCTCTGACTTCTCTGCCCTGCTGAAAGCCTGGAAGTGTCATGCACACACATACACACACTTTTTTTTTTTTCTTTTTTTGAATGAGCCACTTGCTTTCTGTCTCTTCCCTGTTCCTCCTGGAATTCTTTATTATTTATTTCGTTTTACTTTGTGTGTTTATTCCAATACCATGCCTCTTAAAAACATCTCTATGAGCTCAAATGCTGGTATTTGAGCTTAAATGGGGAATGCGAAGGCTCGGAACACCTGGGGCTGGTTTGCAGTGTGCTCATGCACATTTGTAGCAGGGCTCAGGGCTGTTGAACCCTGTGGTGCTATGCAGTGTGCGTGTTTGTAATGTAGGGATTTGCATGCTTTTACCATTTATTTTGTTTTCTGATTCCTAGACTCAGCACAAACAATTCAAATGGGGAAACAGAAAGCAAATAATGACAATTCTATTATAATTTTAAGAAACTGAGCTGGGAAAGAAAGTGTGACATCTGCCAGATTACCACAGGCACCAAATCCCAAACCAAACACGAAATTGTAAGGCCATGTCTGCTTAACTGTAACTGTGCTGATTAGCACTGAACAATGCTTGAGGAGAGAGTTTGCATGAGAGTGCACACAGTAACGTTTTATCTTGTATTGAAGACATAAATGGTTGTTCTCAGAATGTTTGTTTTTCCAAGCTACTGGCAAAACTGCATGTATATTGATGCCACTTGGCCTGTCACACTGTATTTATTCTTCTCTATTGCAGAGGGAAAAAAACCTTTCCTCTTCAAATTAGCTCAGCATTTTCAGACTCTGCTCTGATGGGATATATATAGCTGCGTGTTGCTGTACTTTCCCCATCCTGTGTCACTGCACCGTACTTAATAGTAGCACAAGGAAATACAAGTTAACTGAGCCCCATCCTGAATCCAGCACCTCTCCAACATCTGCCTACATCTCTTGGGGAAAACATGTAGGGTTCCGGGGCAGAAGGAAGGTAGAGCTTTGCTGTGCAGTATGCGAGCAGTCCCCTGGCTGTCGGGCCTGGGCTGGCCCTGCCTGAGCACAGCAGAGCTCTGCACTGTTGGTAGCCCGAGAGCAGGCGGAGGAGCCGTGACAGAGCCCAAACAGAGTTTGGCATGGGCACGCAGCTTGGTCCGTGGAGACGTGATGCTGCAGGTCCCTGTGTGCTGTCTTCCTTGCTTGGAGGAGTTCCCTTGATCACTCCCCTCTGCTGTGAAAAGCAGCTCTTTATTTCCCAGCTTTAATCACTTTTCTGTTAGGGCAAGGTCCTTTCCTGTTGTGCCATAGCTGCTTGCGGTCCTTTGAGAAGAGATTTTGCTGAAAGCCCTTCTGTGAAAATTCAGGTAGAAAATATTGACTAGATATTCCCTATATCCTGGCCTGTTGACTCCTTTAAACATCTCCAGAGGATTTTTGAGATATAACTTAATTCAATTTGTAAAAGTCATGTTGACTCTTCCCCGGTATATTAAATATATTCATGTATTTACTGATTTTATTTGCTTAAACTTTTCCTACTATCATGCTGGTGCAGATTTTGGGCTTACCAGCCAATAGTTTCTGAGGTCTCATCTGAAAGAAATCCTTCTGAAAAGCCGGTGTCACATTTACTCTATTTCAAGCCTTAGCTAATCGAGAAGATTTTAAGTGAGATGTTATGCATCAGGCTTAAAAATTAATGTGCCTACTTCAGCTTGAGTTTCTTTTGCACACTTGATGAATGCCACCTGCTATTGTTCCTTGTCTATGTGGTCCACAGTGTGATCTACCATCTACAGACCATCTTTGCATCCCTTCAAAGAGGGATTCTGGCTTTCCTCCCTGTTTTCCTCCAGAGTAAGCAAAGAATTAATTTAGCTTTTCTGCTATGACCCTATCTTCTCTGAGTGCTTCTTTCATATCCTGATCAAGGACCCCACAGGCTCTCTGGCAGAATTCCTGCTTGTGGGGCACTTGAAGAGAAATTTACTACTCATTTTGATGCTTTCTGCAAATTGCTCTTCTACTCTTTGACCTGCTTCTTGTGCCATTCATGTTTAATCTGCTGGATTTTCTACTTTGCCCATTTGAACGCATCTTCAGATTTTCAAAAGGACACCTACCTGCTCCTAATAACCCTCTCCCTCCAGCTTTTCTTTCTGATCCTTCTCAAGTCCTCCCTGCTAAGCCAGTGTGCCCTGTGCCTCCAGCCCGGTGGCCAGGAGCAGCCTCTTCGCTGCACGGGAGGGTCTGACCCTCTTGGCTCCTCCTCAGAGGCAGTTTTCTAACAGGGCCTCTTCTCTGCTTCCCCTTTTCGAGCTGAGTACAACAGCGGTGAACTGCCTGGCTCCTGTCGCTCTTGCAAAGGTGCCAGATCTCGAGTATGGTCTGTAGCACAGGCTCAGGGGTGACATTTTGAGGCAGATTGTGTGCTCAGGGTTGCTTCTGCTCCTGAAGGAGGAACCACCTCCTTTTGGCAGGGGCACACCACTGATTCAGAAGCACCCTGGGGACAGTAACACTTCTTATAGCCTAACAGATGATTTCATTGCCATTTGAAAGGGTCTAGGTTTTCTTTCAGGAATCTAATTGCTGAGCCTGAGGTGGATTTCCAGCAATAACACCTGCGCATGTGTTATCTGATTAGAACAGAAACCTGTGGCTGAGAGCTACTGTCCTCCTAAAGAGTTACTGAATAGCAACACCTCCTGCTCAAGGCCTCTGAGCAAGGTAGACAAAACCCAGTTGTGTTGCCTTGGGGCTATGGGGCTGATGCTCAGCTGGAGCCAGGCAGCTCCTGCAGCAAACAGGGAGAAGGAGGGAGGAGAGGAGGTGGCGGGGGGCTGGCTGCAGGGGAAGGAAGCGCCGGGGGTCAGCCTGCTGCTGCCGGAGGGCTGGGGAGCTGGCGCTGGGCGGGAGCACGTCTCTGCGGCCTGGGGCTAAGCGGGCAGTGAGGCCACGGGACTGTTGCTTCAGCAGTCTTGTGCCCTTGGCGGCCTTGAGCCAGCCCTAATAAGTGGGATTAGAAGAAAGACGGTGCCTTAGGGCAGCTTAGTGAAATCCAGCAGTTAAACAACCCCTCCACAAAGGCAACAAGCGCCTAGCTGGGGCTGCATGGCTTCCACTGGCACTGAAGGCTAAGAGGTCCAGTATGGAAAAACTGGGATTCAGCATGGAAGCCTTCCTAATTTTTAAGACGCACCGTCTATTCTCTTCCTTCTCTCTCCCTTATTTCTTGTATTTTTTCCGACTATACTGATGAGATTTTTTACTAAAGTCAAAGCATATTTGCATGGGAGGGATGGCCTTCAAAATGAAATCACGTTGCTGTTTTTCAGAGGCAGATGACAGCACCTCACTTGGGCAAAATTCCCTTTTGTTACAGCTGGACTTTAAGTAAGTGTTATAGAAATTAGGTCAGCATAATTGGCTCCCCTCTCCATTAAAATCGGCAGCAAGACTTCTACTGATGGCACTCACCTTGCAGGTGGTTGCAGCCACAGCCCTAGGGCTGTTCCATGCCAGTGGGGCTGCAGGGCTCGCTCAGCAAACATTTTCAGGAACTGCCACCTCTGCTGGGTTATGGGAATGTGTTGCTTTCCGGTATGAAGAAAGACTGGCTGTTGACAGGAGATGAGCAGGATTCAAATTCTGCTTCTGAACTTGCTTCTGTAAGCGTGTGTAACAAGAGATCTGACTTGTAGTACAGTCACTTTCAACTTCAGTTGTAGAACAGCAGGTGTAACAGGATGACGTAAGGAAAAAGTCATTTATGCACTTACCTGTCTTCAGTATTCCTCTGGCTTCACAGGCGTGAAGGACTGGATTGTGGGAGCTATAGTTCCTGTTGACTTCAATTAGATTTGAGAGTATTTGGCATTACTGGAAATGCAGACCTAATCTGTAAGATGCAGTATTTTCAAAAATGTTTTTTTTTCTTTTGCTATAGTGTGAGATTACTTTTAAAAAATGTGTTTCAGTTGTAGAGATGGAAATAGTAGCCCTTTACGTCTGCAATATTTCTACGGACTCCCTGTCAGATAAGCACACAGGGAGGAGTGCTATGTCCAGGAGCACAGTGTAGCTGTGTCAGTACCCGTGGGGCTGATCCCACTCCACTTATGGTGCCAGGGGAGCCTTAGAAGATTTTTCTCAGTCTGTCTGGGTTTGGTGCATCTTGGAATTTCATCTCTCCAATCTGCTCCTGCAGACTTTTCTTTTTTTTTCGTAATTCCATGTGAAAAAAAATAATGAGAGGGTAAAATAAGTGGAGTGAGCGTTAATAGCCGCAGCGCTCAGTGTGGGCCCGAGTCCATATGCTCAGCACCATCAGGCAGAGCTCCCTCAGCAGAGCCTGCTGTTCCTCCTCTCGCTGCTCCGGGACGCACCGCGCTGCGCCATCGGTGCCAGCAAGCCAAGGGGCTCCCCGGGCGGTGCTGAGCCCCCCGCTCCCTCGGCCGAGGCGATGCCGTTCGGGTGCGGGTGCCGGCGAGTGACAGAACCAGGGTGTCACCGGCACGGCGTCGCACGCAGCGGCGGCGGTGCTGGGGCTTTGCTGGGCACAGGTGCGCGCCGGGGCGTGCGCTGCGGCTTGGCCCCGTCTCTCCAGCGCGTTGAGTTTCAGATCCCCGTGAAAATAACCGCAGCTTGGAGGACCGCGTGCTGCCCGGACGCGAGCGGTACGGCTCCTGCCCCGTTACGAGAGCCGGGAGCGGCACGTTCGGGACGAGCCCCGCGACAGCGGG
>VXAA01004131.1:272628-287754 GCA_013399115.1 Anseranas semipalmata | reverse complement strand
CCCCGGGGTGCTGGCCGGGCCTCGAGGGCTCCTAGGCAGGAAGCGCCGGGGCTAATTGGTGGGGGTGGGAGGTCGGAGGTCGCTCGCCGGGGTGAACGCGGGGCGCTGCGGGGCCGGGCGGGCGGCGGAGGGAAGGGGCAGGGCGCGTGTCCGCGGGGCGCCGGGAGCCGCTGCCCCTCGGGGGGGTAGGTAACAGCCGCTTGGCAAGCGTGAGCGGGCTGGGGAGAAAATGGAGACAGCGGGGTTTTGGTGCGGTAGGATGATACGCCGAGGAGTGGAATGGGAAATGAATCAAAGCTTTCTTGCTTTCTCTTCTCCCCTCCACCCCCAGTTTTGTTACCCAACTTGAGCATGTGGAGCACAACAGCCTTTCAAAATCTCCCTGACTCGAACGGGTCCGATTAACTTGATGGTAACGGGAGCTGATGGAGGGTCTGGCCCTAACAGACGTGGGATGCGCCTGGGCTGTAGCCTCTGCGAGTTCCAGGGTCCGGGGGCCGCAGGGGATGCAGCTGGCTCGGGCACCGGCGGCTGCCCACTTGCAGCCCCGGCAAGCTCTGAAGCCGGGGAGCGGGGCGAAGCGAGAGGAGCCTGCCGGGGCTCCGTGCGGCTGCGGGTGAGCTGCTTTCCGCGTAGCGCTGCTCGCTCGGGCTCTCCCCGCCGTGCTGCAGCTTGCAGTGCACACGGAGTTCCCAGGCTTCAGCGCAAGCAGGGCTGAGCGCTCCTGGAAGCTGGGGACCTCCTTCCCCTTTGCAGCCTCTCCCCACGTACCCCGTCTCGCTGTGATTTAATTAGCTCGTGCGGTTCTAAGGGGCTTTATCAATGACCTGATTTTTATTATGCTGATAGAAATGAGCAAACATGTTTGGGCTAATGGTGTAGCGATGCTTTAAATTGCATCCGCTGAATGTGCTTAACTGTGCATTTAATTTGAATTTAATAGAGCAGTTCATTTTAAAAATATGAAACAGGTTCTGGGAAGCATACTTGAGAATTAACAATTCAAACACAAGTGTAGACCCCATTGCTCTAATTTTTGCTAATGTTGCTAATTATTGACTTATTTTTTCTTCTGTAAAATTGTGTGTATTTGGCTCTTTTTATTTGTTGTGTCAAACTGTTCTCTTGGGCTGGGCTGTGCCCACAAGTAAGATGGGGTTTGGAAGGGGCACATCCTGTGTTGTGCTCAGCCTTCCCGTTCCTGCGTAGGATAATCTTGCCCTGTGCAGATCTGTGGCAAAAATCCCCGAAATATGGGATCTACCAAAAAAATTTGGCATGCAGACTGGGATCCCAGCCTCAGTTAATGCCTCAGATGTCTGCAAACCTGACTTCAGGGTCAAACTGGATCACTTTGTTCCACAGCTAGAAAACATGAGCATTTTTCACAGTCTGTGTTTTTGAAGTCAGAACAAGAGAGTATGGCATTACGTTTGTTATGGTACTGCTAAGGAGACATTTTCCCTTACTAAAGAACCTGATTTAGGCTTTGTGTGGAGAGGCCGAAAGGGAGAAACCTATTTTCAGCACAGGGCTAGCTAGGGGTGACTGTGCAGCCCTCTCTCGGCCGTGTTTCCAACCAGAACAACTAGCGCTATCCTTTCCAAACCACCTACAGCAGCAGTGTGGACCAGGAGTCCTTAGTGAGATGCCAGATTGGAGTCAAAAGGGGCTGCACAGGGTCAGGGCACAGATACGCCTGCAAGTAAAAATAAGCCTGCATCTATGGCGGGGCCAGCAGAGGTGCTCACGGCGGGTAGATTCACCAGACCTTCTGCCGAGTGCTGTGCTCCCCGTGAGCTCCCTTGCTGCCTCTTTGCCCCGCTGTTACAGAGTCTGTCTTGGCATTCCCCATCCACACAGGTTTCACCTTGTCTGAGTATCAATTTGTTATTACGAGTGTACTGAGCTAGCTGATGTGCTGCTGTTAAACCTGAGTGGTTTAGATAGCTAAAATTATGACGACTTGTTGTATAATTTTAAATTAAACTCTTGCTTGGGATGCTTAATTTAAAATGTGATGTGTTATTTATGCAGCAGTATTTGCAGGAGAAGTGACCTCTAGAGAGAGCTGATGACAACTGTTATACAGTATCTTTCATTTATCATGTTGTTATTGGTGATCATTTTTCATTGCTGCTTTGATTGAGTAAAATTTCTGGCCCTGAACAGCAGGGTGATAATAGAGTTGCATGGACAAATTCCCTCACACGTTCCCTTTGCAGAGGATGAACAAAAATATTGCAAGATTTCTTTTTGAGTTAATATGTGAATGAGTGAGAAGTTGAAAGAAGTTCATCAGCACTGCCTGATGCATTTAACCCTTAGAGGGTCTGACAGCTTCCTGAAACACAGCTGTGAAATTCAAGCCTGCCCTGCTTTTCCTGGTCCTGCCTACCTCCTGAGGACTGGCTTCTCCCTCCGACCATCTCTTCTCAACCAAACCCAGGGAGACCGATACCGCCCTTTGCTGGGGAAGGTTCATCAGGACATTTGCAAAGAGAGCAGCGTAGATCAGCCTGATTAACAGGTTTTGGTCACAGCCAAGAGCACCGGTGCTGCAAGCAGCAGACGTGGCTGCAGGTGGGCGCTGGGACGCTCGCTGTGTTCTGCGTATCAGATAGGCAAATGCACAGAGGCGGGAGCAGGGGAAGAGTGCAGCAAACTGTCCCGGTGTCTCTCGATGCCGAGAAGCCTTCTTCAATTGCATTTTTAAATGATACAGATGCCTTTATGTTCTCCATATCATCTTGTGGTTGTTCTGCTGTCACAGCATCATTACAGTATTATTGCCTTGCTGCAGTAGTTTACTATGGACAGATACTCATCAACCATCTCTTGCCAGGCCCGTTTTGTTATCTGGAGAAGCCTCTGAAATTCTGAAATGCTTGTGTAAGTGGTGACTGAGCGGTTTCCTGCCCTGTGGGCACTGTCATGAAGCAGAGGCAGGGACGGCCCCACGGCTGCAGAGCTGTGGGCAGCACAGCCACTGGGTTGTCACTGAGGTGCTGTTGCCCCTGAAGCTGCTCAGATTATATCAGGGGCTCTTTGGGTCGAATAGGAAGGAGTAATGAAGGTGTATAATTATTTTCAGTCTCCATGTCACTGAAGCTGGGGTTCTGGCCCTCTGTTTTTCTAGAATGGCAGCTTGTTTTTTGCTGTGGTTCTTCCCCCAGTCCTCAGCGCAATCCTGTAGCTCTTTTAAGGCTATTCTGCCTGAGACTGGGGCAGCACCTGCTTCTGTAAACACAAATGTGCTTCTACAGACACGTCAGTGCAGCCACAGACAAAGGTAATGTAGGAAAGAAATATAAAACGTGCCGGAAACTATTGTTATGCCAGGTTATAAGAAGTTAGCTTTGCTGGTGAACTGTTTGTAGTTGTGGCTCAGCTTCATCCCTCTGCTTTCCCAAACCAGGAAAGATGAGAGACTGCCCAAGATAAGTGCAAATAAACTGTGGAACGTGCCACAGGAAACTCTGAATGCTACATCCAGACAAATTCGTGGAAGAAGTTACCTAGCAGGCACCATTTAAGGGAAGGACACCATCTCTGGCTTAAGACAGACCCAAGCTGCTATTTGCTCGAGGATAGACGAGATATCACCATGTACTTGCTCGGTTATACTCTTCTCTGGCTGTCTGTTAGTGGCCATGGTGGGATAGAGGTACCAGGCTGGATGTATCTTTGGTGTTACCCAGGGTGTCTGTTCTTTTGTTACAAGCAGCTTTTTTCTACAGTGGGTTTGTGTTGTTGCCAGTGCAGAAACTGAAAATGTGTCACCGAGAACTTATGGTTGCTCTTCCAGGAAAGCAAAAGCAAAGTTGTTCTTCAAAGCAAAGAGCACTGCCGCTCTGCAGACAGGCTGCGAGGAGGTTCTCAGCTCGTTCCTGTGATCCCAAGATGCAGCTCAGTTTCTAGACTGGGGAAGAAAATATTCATCCTGGATTTCCATTCTGCAGGGCAGAATGTGAGACAACCTGGAGTATATGGGCTTGTAATTTCTTCAGGGTTATTTCTCCTTCCTTTTCCTCCCATGAGATCAAAGTGAAACCTTCTATTAAGTAAGATAAAAGAAGTGGCAGTGGCAGAATTTCAGCTAAAATTTCAGCTAATTGGTTTTATCTCCTGTACTGCACGATGCTAATCTTAGTGGCTATGTATTTGGACCAAGCATTGTTATTTCTTTGAGGGACTGATTTTTGTGCTTGTCATAAAAACTCTAGAATGATGTGAAATAGAGAAGAAGAGTTATTAGGTCTTGTAGCACAGTCCTCCACAGTGCAAGATGGTTCCCCGTGGTATTCTCCAATACTTTGTCCAAGCTACTCTTAAATTACCTAGGTTATAGAGATGAGTTATGTCTAGACTTATGAATTTCAGCTAGGGAACGAAATGAGCTGAATGTCTTGGACCCAGAACATTGATATTTCAAAAATCAGAAGTCAGCTTCAAAAGCAGACAAACAAAAACAGCTAATCCCACACTTTCTGGGTTTGCTGTGACCAGGGAGCTGAAGGACCACAGCGCTGCTGGCTTGGCTGGTCCCACCACAGCAGAGCCAGGAGATCCGTGGGCTCCCGTGAGAAAGCCGAGTCTCCCAGTGCATCTGAAACTCTGCAACAAAGGGAATTCTGACTGTGCAGAAATTAGCACGAGATACTTAGCTTATTTGTCAGGATTACCACTCACTTTTAATGTACCTGGCACCACAGCGTTTTGCCTTCAATAATGTGACAGGGACAAGGCAACATGTAGGACAGTTGCTAGTTTTCACTTAGGCATTTTATTGACATGCTGTCTTTCAAATACAGTTGCAGATAAGCAGCTGTGTTACTCTGTAGAGCAGTTTAGACTAGCTCCGCGGATCTGAAGAGTAACAGGGAGATAGATGATTTTGCGTTTGCAGTGGAAGCCTGTTTTGCTCGCTTTTTGTTTTGCTTTAAGATGACAGTGAGAAATGCAGAAGTTGCAGAATGGGCAAACGCTCACCAAATAAAATCAATTCCTGTATCTGTGGAGGGTCCCGGAGGCTGGGCTGAGCTGCTGCCTGGTTCACATAGTGGTGTTTGCTGGCGGCATGGAGCCTGGAATGCCGGTGCCGGGGCTGGCCCAGCACCCCGCGCTGCTCGCAGCAGCACAGCAGCATCGGCATCAATCAAAACAGCAGCGGCTCGTGGAAACAATCGGAGGGGAAGAGCATGGGTTAACTGCTTGCTTTTCCTTTAATAATATAGTTGTAAGCGGTTACTAAGTCATTATTTCTGGGATAAAATCAAGCCAAACACGCCACACACCAATACAAGTCTCCTAAGCAGAGGGTCTGTGATTGGGAATTGTTTTGAGGAGTGAAAATGTGGACAGGAGCCAGGCTAGGTGAGGGAAGAGATTGTGTGCAGAAACCCATGTGAAAGCGTGGCCTTGGAAGCAGCGTTCAGAGAGAGCCCGTGGGCTGGGGCGGTAGAAGGAGGTGCTGGAAGCACAGGACGCCTGGTTGTTGGATTCCTCCTGTTCAGGAGAGCAGAAATGTGTTACTTCACATGAAGGAGCAGAACGATGCCCAGGAGAGCTTCTCCTCATGTGTGCAGTAATCTCCAGCACTATGAGCTCTGCTGCTTGCTCAGGTCCCAAGGCACCCCTGGGCTGGGAGTGCTGTTTTTGCCTCTCTGCGAAGAGTTGCCCCATGAAGCCGCTGCAGTTTTGCATGAGCAAGGAAGACCTGCAGTGTTTGGCCCATTACTGTTAATACAGACTGGAACTAAGTCTTTCCTTCTTATTAAATACGAATCATAGGCTATCCCTGCCTGTTGTGCTGCCTGAATATACAAGCCTTCCAAAAGCTGCCAGTCTTTCAGCTTGCTGACGGAGGCAGGCCTGAGGCAGATCAGAGTGTCCTGTCCGTGTGCTGTGCGAGTGGGGGCTGATGCCCTTTGGTCTGCTCGCCAATGCTTGTCATTCTGCGTGTAACTTGCCTGCAATCATTTACTGTTTGAATGGAAAAAGTAAACACGATGGACTGGTTCCCTGTCTTTATACTGGCGTCCCCATCAATCTTTGTGTCATCTTCCACTAATTCCGATGGCCGGGGAGGCCACGAGCAGATGTACTCATCGGCTCACGCTGTTAATCATTGCAGCACTTGCGTGGCCGGGGCAGGACTTCCACACCTCCTGGTTGTGCCCTGGCTGAGCTGGCTGCCTGCCTGCCCCTCGGCTGCCGTGGGCGAAGCCTGGCACAGCAAAGCGCACCCCGGCAGCAAAGGGAGAGAAGGAGAGCGACAAGTGATAAAACTGCAGAGGAGGTTTTTAAATCTGACTGTCAGTTTCTCAGTCCATGAATGATATCTATCACCATAATAAATTGCATACTATTGCTAACTCTTTCAGACCAGTGTCTGAAAAAATCAATTATTCACAGAAATTCTTGCTGACAGTTGTGAATGCCAGGTCACTGTTCTGTGGTGCACATTTAGCATCTTCAAACAGCAAACCAAGTAAGGAACAGCAAGGGGGAGCAAATGCAGGTGAGCTCTCCAGCATTTGGGTTGGTTTTGCGTAGCAGGATGGTTGGAAGTGCCCCTGGCTGCAGAGGCCCGAGGGACAGGCAGAAAGCAGTACCATTTGTTTGTTGCTGCAGCCCTGGGCGCACATCTGTGCTGGTCCTGAGCGGGGCTGGGTCTGCGCAGCGAGGGCTGCGCCTGGCCCCGTCTGCTGGTGCTTGTGCTGGGGTCATCTGAGAGCAAAGGGGTGAGAGCTGATGCGCCGGCAGCTGGGCAGGTGATGCCAGAATTGTCTATAATCGGGAAGTCAAGGACTATGCTAAAAGCTGGGATGGAAGAAGAGAAAATGGTTCTTCCAGGTTGACCCACACTATTGGAGTGTTTAACTGTGAGAAAACAAATGAACCTGTGTTAAATGGTGTGTTTTAAAACAAGAAAGTAGCTTCAAAGAAAAAAAGTTGAAAAGTTTCCATATTCTTTTCAGATAAGTGCTCTTGATCCACATAAGCTTTCATTTCAGGGTGGGTTTTGCAGTGACCGAGGCGGGTCTGGCCAGCTCAGGCCCCCCCGTCCCTCACCATCCAGCTGGGGCAGCACTGGCACCGTGCTCACCTCCTGGCCCCTGGCCACAGGGATTTCGGCAGTGTGCAGAGGTTGTCACCGTCAGGCAGACGTGACACGGGAGCGAGAGGCTGCTTCACCAGGGGACATCTGCTCTTATCGGCGACGTTCACCCCCCTAAGTGTGTTTGCACGAACCAGACCAGCCGTTACAGGCAGATAACCTGTTGCGGGGTGCATGGGGGCCCAGCGCACAGCTGGGCTGCGCTGGGCTTGTGTAGGGCCTGGGTTAGCAGGGAGCATCTCGCGGACACGCAGGGACACTGCTGTCCTTCCTGCAGGATGTGGCGGCCATCTCCTGCGGGGATGAGAGCAGTGGCCCCTGCCCTGGCCAGAGGTAAGGCAGGAAGGGCGTCTGCCATCCGTCTGTGGCTCCGAATGGACGTGTGCTTTCCCTGTGAAAGTAGGTCCAAGGTTTTCTTTCAGCTTTTCCAGTTGGCAGCATTGGTACCGAAAAACATATTAAAAGCAGGAGATTCCTGATATTGCCAGGGCATCTTATTCACGCTCATTTTTTTCATCAAGTGTGTTCAGATAAGTGTTTTCTATTCTGCACCCTTTGCCTGTTTGAAATCTTGAGGCTGCTAGCTGAGCTCTGCCCAGCTCTCCTGCTTGTCTGTGCATCCACTGAGGGTCACCAGAAACACCCGTGATTTATGTGTCAAATCTGTAGATCTGGAGTCTAATGGACAAGACTGCTGCCGGTTTCTCTCTGTGTTACTTTCTTCACCTGCAAGAAGCAGTAAAATCTGAGTCTTGCTCAGTTTACTGAAGTTCTAATTAATATAATTTTTGCAAGAAAACATTGATCATTATTTAGGGAATCCAGAAAATGTTTAATTTGTTACCAGCTTGCTTTCAGGTTAAATATAAAACTGATGAACTTAGATGTTTAAAAAAAATAAAATTAATCTCCTCTAAAGAGAAGAAGCCAGATGGTTTTACAGGATTCCTTAGAGGTGCTAAACCATTTTGTAGGTGAAAAGCCACAAAGCTGAAGCATTTTCTGACAGAAAGACCTTTTCTTGGGCCCATTGGTAGGACCAGTGCTAACAATGTATTTGTATTAGAACTGGCTGGACAACACAGTTTTGACATTTTTCTTCTTTCTGCACTTTAAAGGGAACAAAAGCAAGAGGGACAATTCCACCAGAGCATCTGCTTTCAGATGTAAGGTCAGGTTGCCCTATTCAGGTTTCCACAAGCAAGTACCCGGAGCCTTCTCCAGACCCCAGAAATGCACATCAGAAACACTGTCAAAATCAATACATATGTGTGAAAGTGCTCAGCTCTGACCTTGCAGCAGCATCAATCTCTGCTCATAAAAGCTTTTGTAGGAATGGTTTGTACCAGCTCTGCTTTGCTGCCCAAAGTGGCACTGTTGAAGCACACCATTTATTTCATTCACCCATCCTTTTTCTGACTGTAATTTACTTGCTGGTAAAGAGTATATAGCTGCTTATAAATACTGACAGGACTATTAGTGCTGTTGGGTTCTTGGTTATCTCTGTAAGAAGGGAGGTTGTTGAGATAAGGAGAGGTTTTGGAAAGTTTGGCTCTCTGTCAGGGGTTGATGGTTTTCTGTCACGTCAGGCTCCTGTATGGGCATGGCGAAGGGCTCGCCAAAGCCTGGTGGCTCCTAAAACTTGTCTGTTTTCCCACTGATACCCGATCCATGTTAGCAAGATGGTAAATACCAAGTTGGATGCTGAAATCTGGATTTCCTGGCCTTCTGTAGCATGTTCATTTATTTTTATTTAGTTTGTGGTGATTGTTTTCTTGCAATTATTGTGATGCTGAAAAGGCTTTGAGCATTGTTTCAAGATAATCTATTATCTTTACTGTGGCTAAGGAAAAATGTTAACATTTCTGGTCATCACAGTTTCCACTGGAAAATACAGCGTCTGGTTAACGGAGCCCACGTACCGCTTTGCACCGTCTGCAGAAACGTTGCAGTCGGCTGCACAGGTTTAACGAATGAGAGGTTATTCATGAGCGCTGGGGAAAAGCGATGATGCAAGTTGAGAACATAAACCTGCAGGCTTCACCGGCGCGACGCCTCGCCGGCCAGGCCGCTCCTGAGCCCCTCGGAGCCCGGCGGGGGCCAGGGCAGCAGGGCGGGATCGCAGATGCAGGGACACACGGGGCAGGCCAAGGACTGTCTGTAGAAGAGCGTGGTGGCGTGTAACCTGTTACTTTTGTTCCTGCCAATACCAGAGCTTATTCCGCAAGAAGCAGAGCTGTCAGACCTGGGAGGGAGCACAGCGAGGGCCGGGGCCCTCATGGCCCGGCGGGGACTTGGCGCTCAGGGGCGGTGGGTTCGGGTGGCCTCCTGGCGAGGTCGTGTGGCCAGCGGGCTGGCCTGCGCAGCTGGTGCGTTCAGGGTCTAAGCTCAGGTGCAGGTGGAGACCTCTTTTCACGTTATTCCTCTTAATTTTATCCTCTTTGGGGTCTTTATTTTAGAAACGAGGCCACAAATTGTGCATTGTGCAAATGCATAGTTTGTTTATTATCTGCTTTGGAATGACAAAGAGGGGAGCCCATCAGCAATATTAGCTCCATTCACTAAACAATCGGCCCCAAAAGCAGCTGCTGGCATTGCTTCCACGGGTCATTTTTATTTGGGAACAGTTTGCATTAAGACATAATTCTGGTGTGCTCTATAGGGGATGCTTGGTTGTTTATTATTATTAATTTTATTTTATTTTTAATGGTGAAGAAATAAATGGATGAATGCTTTGAATATGCTTAAGGTTTAATGGATCTTTCCTGTTCTTGAAAGTTACAATGTTGACTTTTCAGAAGTGTCATAACCTACTTTTTCAGTTCTGTTGGTAAACAGACTAATAAAATGCAGAAAACCCATCTGTTCTTGCTTTACTGGGGACTTCATCAAATACCTCATTTTTCATCGAGTTCTTATTTCTCAATTAATTGTTCCCATAAGAAGAAACATATTCAGTATTGTCCTTGTTGCTGTATCCCAGCGTAAAATCTACAGATGAGAATAACCTGACTTTGAAGTAAATTGGCAAAAAAAATCAATCATGGAGATAGCAGTACAGTGACTGGAACAAATCCTCTCTTAAAAGAGTACCATGAAAGACAGGAATAAGAACCATTTTACACCAATTCTGCACATTATTTATGATCGAAACAGCAGCAGATTGCACATGTTGTCAGCAAACCCTAATCTAGCATCTCAGTGATATGTGGCTTGGATTTTGCATGGATTAAAAATGCTTGCAGCCCCTGCAGTCGGGGAGTATTTCAGAGCAGAGCTGCGAAGTGTTAGTGCTGACTCCTAAATCTCGCCACGTCTTGTTCACTACACTGAGTGGCAAAAAAGCCAGATGAAAAATGCTGGGAGGGAGGAAAGAAAAGGGCTTGGTATTGTATACAGAGATGAACCAAATTTGTCTGGCTTGGATTTGGATCTGCCTGTGCAGGGTTCTGCAGGATGCGGATGTCAGATTTTGCCAGAGTGTACTGCAAGGGTTTTGTTCAGAGGCAGAAGCCAGAAATTTGCTGCTGTCTGATGATTTTTGCTACCTTAGCAGGCATGACAAGACCTTGAAGTAGGCTTTACCTTCTCCTATCTGCTGAAGAGCAGCCTGAGTTGTCAGGAGTTGTATAGTGGTCAGTACGTCACTGTATGTTTTCAGATCTGGATGTAGGGGTTGCAGCTATGTAACGCAGGCAGCCCCACGTTAAGGGAGTGGAGGCACCTGGCAGCTCTCAGCTGCACAGGGGACAGCACCAGTGCCTGCTCAACCTCAGCATCATTGGAAAGGTGATTTAATGCCTCGTCTGCGACTCCTCTTCGCGCTGCTTCCTCACCAGCTTTGTGCAGTCGGAGGCTGAGGCGCAGGAGGATCGGATCCAAACCGAAATGGCCCCGGAATCCAGCAGCAGCTGGCTCAGCGCTTTCGGTTTCTCCGACGAGGTCCCGGTGGTGGGTGCCCCTGCCCCTCTCGTGGTGCAGGGCTGGCTGTGGGTGCTGGGGAGGGAGTTGCTCCTCAGGGATCTTTTCTCTGGATGTATTGACTGGCCTCCAGTCCCGAGCGATGCCACTCAGCCTGCCGCTGGTCCCAGCCCCCTTCACAACATCACGCCACACGACTATGGCATCGTCGTCAATTGTGTTGCATGCAGTGTGTTGAAAAATCAGTTTTACCTACAGAACAGGCGACAGGAAAAAATGAGGGAACTCATTAGTAAGAGCAAGCCTCAGATAACCACTATAATACCAGTGTGAGCAGACACCTCATTTGAGTATTGAGCAGAAGCTTGCTTCAAATCCTTTCCTTCTTTCTGTGCATGGAAATTCTTCATCAACGGGAGAACAAACTTTTTGAAAAGCATTTCCATGTGTGTGCAATGGTGGCCTGTGAGAATGAACAGAAATTGGGTTCCCCCTTTCATAATTTTAAAATTAATTTTTCAATAGAAAACCAAAACATTTTATATGAAGTATTTTCATTTGGAAATGCTGAAATCAGNGTGTTCTGAGAGATGTCTTCTGCAGGTACTGTAACATTTTGCTGTTGCAGTTGTCCCTGGTTCCTCGGCAGGACTGCCCTGGGGACACCTGCCCGTGTCTCCACTGCTGCAGCTGCAGCCGGAGCTGGAGCAAGTCACCGTGAAGCTCATGAGCACGAAGCTCTGCAGGCAGCTGTGGCTAAGCCTGGCCCTGCCTGCCCAAGGGGCTTCTTCAGGTCTGTAACAGCTTCCAGCATCTGTTTTAAATGTGACCCTCAGAAAACAGTGAAATAGGTGAGAGAGGTCAGATCGTTCCGTTTCTGAGCTTGCTGACGTGTGCTTTTCTTAGAAACTGTTGAAGCAGGTCATTATGTGGTACCACCGAGCAGCAGGGAGGCTTGGTGAAGCACTGCCCGGTGCCTCCAGTGTAGCGAAGGGGCTGCTGCAAGTTCTGTAGCTTCAAAAGTCCGGACTTCCCCTCTTTTGTGCTGGATTGGTGTCACCTTTAACACTAATTTCTTAAAAAGCCATGCCAGTGTCTGAATTTCCTTGGGGGAGGATAAGCTCGTCATGGCAGCACTTCATTGCTGCAGCCCTCCATGCAGTTGTGAGCGCAGCCCTGGCAGGGTTCCTGGGCAGCTCTGCGAGGCACAGGCGTGCGGGGGCTGCTGCTGGGCGAGGGGGCTTCGCCAGGAGAGATGCTGCACCACATCTGCTTTGTTTCCTATCTCAGTTCTAACTGCCTTTATTTTTTTTTTCTTTTGACATAGCGAGCTCTTCCAAGAGCTCTTCTGTGGGCTCGCTGCGGATGTTGAACATTATGCCTCTGACTTCGGGGACAGTAATTTCTTAAGTGTGCTTTTGTAAGAAAATAGACTCGCAGAAATAATATCATCAGCCTGTTTATTTTCTTCAGGGTTTATAGAACCTAATGTTCTGTCTCTTTCTGGCATCTGGCTATTACAGTGTGTTTTAGTTGCATTAAATAGTCAACAATAAGCAACACAAAAGCTTGAGTTACGTGTGTATGGGAATAATGAGGCGAAGTCGTGGATGGCTCTATTTCTGCACAAACAGCGAGTGGCTATCTTGACAAAATGCTTTCAGGTAATTACTACTGTGTTTTAGATCATTTTGGCATGTACTTATGCAATGTGTTTGATTTTCATTTTCTGTGTTTTGCTGTAGGGAGGGAGAAGGAGCACAGGAAATGTGCAATGGGCAAGCGTTCTTCAATTACTCTTTCATTTCTGTTTCCTTATCTGCAAAACATAAATCTGTAGCTCGCTGACAATGAAACCATATGGTAACTCTTCCTGACAAATCGATTTAGCAATACAGATAATCCTGGCTGTGCATGAGAAAAGATATTTTGGATTATTTTGTCTTAATTCTTGCATCACTCTCTATTTTTTAGTGCCTGGAAATTACATATTTGGCTTTTTCTGAACGCAGTGGTTTGTGTAAATTAAGAATTTATAGAGTAGGCTCCACTTCAGTGTTTTTACTTTGGGAGCAGTTATTTGCCATATGAAATAATGTGTTTATTTGCTATAGCCAATGCCCTTCTGTGTTGTCAGGCAGTAGCGTCAGATTTTTTTTTTTTGAATGTTGGATATCCTCTTAGTGTGAAGTCAAGCTAAGAAATCAGCTCTTGCTTTACAAGAAGATGCAGAAGTACCTCAAAGGTATTTGGCTCTTTGCACCCTCAGCCAAACTGGCCGACTGATGGCTGCTGGTGGTCTCGGTTCACCACAGCTGGAGCTGTGCGTTGGCACGGTACACAGTGTGGACGAGGTGCTTTGTGAATCCTTTTCAGTGAGTCAAATGAACAAGCAAGAGTCTTCACAGCTTCTGTTGGAGTTCAAAATCTAAAAATGATTTTCAGCCTTTGCTTCATTGGGATCTATCAGCAAGTGAGTTTTCTTGTTTTTTCGTACTTAGAAGTAGTAGCCAGAATCTGAAAATGTAAGCAGAGCACAGCCTGGGACTGGTGAACAACTTAGGAGTAATGGGAACTACGTTCTGGAGACACGTATCAAATCTAGGAGTGATGCCATGAAGCTAACAAAAACTAAACAACACATCATGAATTTTGATGTTTATTATAAACTACTCACAAATGGCTGATAATGCCTCATGCGTTCTTCCCAGCTTTAGGTGCTGGCTGCCAAGCATGAATCTGTGGGGTTTGAGATGCAGCTACTGCAAAATCTGCATGAGCAATATTTAGGGATTTTACTCAATATTACATTTCTAGGTACTAAGAGTTACTGCTGCAACCCAAGACCTGAACATGGTATTTTCTAGATATTTAGAAAAAAAATGTAAATGAAGATGTAAATCTGGCCAGCACGAGCATTTATGAAGTGTTTGTGTTTTACTTCAACAGACAATGCAGCCTCAAACATGGGCCTCAGCTGAAAACAAACATTTCTGATTGTAGTAGGTTTAGTCAAATATACATGTCTGAAGAGTATTCAAAGGATAAACCTCTATAGAACATCTGCTTTTATAAATACGAGGATGGAAGCTCACTGAAACAATCGGTTTCTGGAAATGGAACAGTAAAATTAACCTAGCAGAAAAGTGAATGCAATGAGGAACCGCAAGAACTTTTATAGATCGTTAATAGCAAGGGATGCTAGAGCTTACAAGAGAGTTTTACAAATGAATTATTAGAAGACTATTGCTGATGAAAATTAGGGCAAATCTGATCCAGAGATATTAAATCTGAACTTGGATAAAATTCACAAACTCATACTGGCAAAAATCCATCTATGCATTTCAATAAAAGCTCTTACAAAAGGAAAAAGTAGTGATGCCTTTAATGTTTAGACTTTGGTGGGAAGGAATTGTGTTGAAAAGCTCTAAGAAGAGGAAGAAATGGTATTTATTCTATGGCCAAATGCAGATAACTTGAAATACAGTTGATGAACATTTGGCTAAGGATCTGTGTAAAACCAGGTATAGAAGCTTTCAAAATTTTATTTCTTGTTAGATGTTATCAAGAGGAGTCTTAGAGTTACTGCCTCAGTTACATCTATACAGGCATGTCATCTGAGGATGACATAATGCTATTACAGCCTTGGCCAAAGCAAGGAAGTAGCCACAGTTTAATGGGACGTTGGCTAAGGAGAAGCTGTGGGAAGTCTTTGTAATGCTCAAGTGAAGAAAGTATTTTAAAATCCATGGTTTATGAATAATGCTGACCAGGTCACTGATATCCAGAGGTTTTAATCACTCTACATGTACCATTATGGGCAAGGACAATGGAGGAAAGGGTAAAGAGCAGCTGCACCAGCTACAGCTGCACATGTCACTCAGAATGGTCAACACCGGATTAAAGTCATCAAGTTACAATGACCTGGATGATGGAATAGAGTGTACCCTCAGCAAGTCTTCTGATGGCACAAAACTGGGAGGAGTAGCTGATACCCCAGAGGGCTGTGCTGCCATTCAGAGGGACCTGGACAGGCTGGAGCATTGGGCGGTGAGGAACCTCATGAAGTTCAACAAAGGCAA
>VXAA01004131.1:248313-272578 GCA_013399115.1 Anseranas semipalmata | reverse complement strand
TACCTGGAGTCTTGTGTCCAGTTCTGGGCTCCCCAGTACAAGAGGGACATGGAGCTCCTCAAGCAGGTCCAGCGGAGGGCTACAAAGATGATGAGGGGACTAGAGCATCTCTCATACGAGGAGAGGCTGAGAGAGCTGGGCCTGTTTGGCCTGGAGAAGAGAAGATGGAGAGGGGATCTTATCAGCGTGTACAAATATCTGAAGAGAAGGTGTCAAGAGGACAGGGCCAGACTCTTTTCAGTGGTGCCCAGCCACAGGACAAGATGCAAGGGGCACAAACTGAAGCACAGCACGTTCTGGCTGAATGTTAGAAAGCACTTCTTTACTGTGAGGGTGACAGAGCACTGGAACAGGTTGCCCAGAGAGGCTGTGGAGTCTCCTTCTCTGGAGATATTCAAAGCCCACCTGGATGTGATCCTGTGCAACGTGCTCTAGGTGACCCTGCTTGGCAGGGGGGTTGGACTGGATGATCTCCAGAGGTCCCTTCCTACCTCAACCATTCTGTGATTCTGTGAAATGAAATATGTCTTGAAAGAAAAAAATGAGCGGTAGATTATCTCTTCTTTGGAGAGAAGAGGCTGAATAACAATTCCAGGTAAACTGGCAAATCTTATGAAAGAGTCTAATGAGGGCTGCTTAGGAGGCTAAGCAAATGTAGTTTGAATCATATTTGGCTATGAATTGCTTTCTGAGCCTCTTGCAGCTAGAAGTGTCACTGACATGAACTCTAAGTATGTGATCTGGTACCTAAAAATAGCCTTGAAACTGTAAAATGCAAAAAGGTAGGTATTTTGCAGCTTATGACAATGGCTTTTTGCAGCAAGTGTCTGAGTTATTCAGGTAAAAAGAAAAGCCTAAACTTGTAACACTCTGAAGCGAGGAGGAGGATTGCCCAGTTAACACACCTAATGTGTTCCAGGAATCGGATGTGGGAGGAGAGGACAGGGGATCAAGGGGAACAACGCGCTAGAAAATATTTGCTCTCGTTGAGGCAAATTGCTGCCATGGCGAGGGGCTGAAAGAGGTGGCAAAACAAACAGAAATAATCTGCATGGAATTAAAAAAGGCATGTTTTTAAAGTCTAGTCCTCAGTGCATATTTACTTAGTAGATTAGACAAGTAGTTGTCACTGTGGCTTTTGTTTGGTCTTTGCTGAGATTCCTTTTGGTTCTGGTTTTCCGGGGAGTTGTTTTTTTTAAGACCATAAAGTGAAGATGGGTGGTAAGCCTGTCTCCTGCGGTTTGATTGGAGCAGCTTAATGTTAATTAATGACCGGAGGGTTTTTTGGTATGAAAAATGAAATAGATTTGATATCAACATGTAGCTCTGTCCAAGGCTATTACAGCTCTAAATTTCTTTTTACTGGTACATGTGGAAAGCATATTTTCCCCTTTTTTATTTTTTTTGTGTGCCATCACGGTGCTTGCAACTCTGGCCTTGCAAGTGCAATCCCGTTGCCTCTGAGGCCGCCTGTGGCCCTACTGAAGTCATCTGGAAATCAGCTGAAAGATAAGGAGCTTGGATTCTGATGCAGAAGCAGGGCTGCTATTTAGGAAATGTTAAAAAAGGGATATATAAAACCATTCCCAGCTTCTGTCAGTGCACAGGCACAGGAACAGAAAAATGCAATTGTTATTGTCTTTGAAGTATAGCAGGATATTATTCTTTGTCTTAATGACTGATCATTAAAATTTATGTTAAAAATGAATGTGAAACAGTGAATATTGTGGCAATAAAACTCAGTGTATAAAGCTAGTGGCTGACAGTAGGTTGCCGAGACGAGAACAACTCCTGACTCAAAGAACAGCTGTATGAACTGCAAAAAATAGAAAGGGAAAAGCCAATGCAACAAAAATGTACTACAAATGAATGATAACACCCAATTTGTAACTTGAAAATGGAGATGAGTTGAATGTAACTGTGCTGTATGTGCATGCCTCTCTTTGTCCTCTCCCTGTACAATGGCCTTTGAACGTGATGGCTTAATTCAGACAAGATTAGCAGAGGTGCTCCATAGATAGGAAGATTCTGTAGGGCTGTGAAAAGTTGCTACCAAGTAGACTGGAATGCTGAAGTATGTGATGAGTCCATTAGTCCATTGGCAAGTTTGCATGGGGGAGGATATGTTACGAATATTCCCCGTGTGGAAAGTGTCAGCCTGAGTACTTAATTAAACACTCAGGGTCCAACAAGATGGGAATCCATAGGGGACCACGCCACTCATAGAATACGTTTTTTGCTTGTTTGTTCGTTTTTTCTTTGATTTTTTTTCTTTTTAAATTTTTTATATGTAACAGTCTAAGTAGATAGTGTTGCAAGATGAGTAAAACTCCCCTTCTCCCTGGAATCAGAGCAGTGGTGCTGCTGAATGGCGCTGATGGGGTTTTGGCCTTGGGCTGGTACTTGGCAGAGCAGGCAGCATTGCCCATGCAGAGGTCTGCTATTTGTTTTGACCATCGGCTTGGACTGATTTAAAATATGATCGCAACGAAACAGCTGAGGTGGACCTTCGCTTTTGGCTCTTGTGTTGCATTGTCTCGCTTTGTTTTTGTTCTGCAGGGCAGTGCAGCCGCATATTTCCTCCCCAGCTTGGCACACTACAGATCATTCATGGCAACGGCACCGCCGTCGGGACAGTGATCACCTTCCAGTGCTTGGCCGAGCACCAGCTGGAGGGGCCGGGCGTCATCACCTGCGTGTGGAAAGGGAACAGTACCCAGTGGACAGCAGGAGTGCCCTCCTGCAAGCGTAAGGGTCTTTCCAAACGATTTCCAGTCCCTCTGGGCCACAGCAAATTTATTTTGCCCTGCGTATCTCCGGCAACATGAAGATTAATTCTAGACATCTGTGCAAGGAAAAAGACAAATTCAATTTCCTTCAAAGTTGCCCCCATTGACAGTAATTGCACTCCATATGTGTTCTGACATCATTAATTATCATGACACAGAAAAGACTCTGTCAGATTTATGCCCGATCTTACATCACCAACTCCCATAGTGTTGCACCCAGAATAAATGTGGCTCTGTAGCTACAGGGTACACAGTTCTTCTTTAGAAAATGTATAGATATGACCAACTAATCTGCAAACATATTTGCAAACCCTCTAATCTGCTGGCATTCTTTTCTGAAGATACTTTGCTGTAAAAGCTACACGGTGATATTTTTGAACAATGTTAGGTTGTTGCCTGTGGGCAGCTGCATGGGGAAGTTACCATATTAACAAATAGCATTTGAATGGCAACAACATTGCCTACCTTTCATGCTGTGTTCCTTCTTATTTATTATAAGATCATTAGTAATTTGACTAGAAGTAGACTCGAGCAAAACTTGGATACACGGTACCTCTAAGCTTCCTAGTGTTTGAATTGAGAAGCTCAGTCTGTACCTCAGACCGTGTATCATTTTAAATCATTGGTAGTTGGATAGCTCTTTTACACACTTATCAGTCCTTCTGAAACTCAGCTATTCTTATCTCTGGTTTAAGTGATTCCATTAAAGAAAAGAAATGAGAGAAATCCTCCCCTTGAGAGGCTGCAGCAATATAAAGCTTTGTGTGGAGCTCAGCTGAACCATTCCTGGTGCTGGTGTTCGTGTTGTTGGAAGAACTAGATGAGTTTTGAAGCAAGATAATGTTTAGTGCTCAAAATGAGCTGGCAGAGATCAGCATTAGCTGTGCACACCATATTCCCACTCCTCCTTTTGTCTGGATAATTCATTTCCAGCATCAGATTACTGTGAACATGGAACCCTACAGATACTGTTCCTTCCATCTGCTGTCCTTCCCCAAACAGAAGAAGACCAGTTGGTCACTGCCTGCCAAATAGGATATCATAATATAGAGCCATCCTTGCTATAAAGGGCTTCTTTAAACCCAGTTACACCTTTCAGTATTTGTGTTTGCAGCTCCACTCCTTGCTAACCATTGATTAAAAGAGTCTGGTAGCTCATCTGCATTTGATATACCAATGAAGTTGTGCTTTTTAGCTACGGAGTGCTAAAGGCATTGTGTTTAATTAATTGCAGTGCTAAAATACTTGTGAACAATTCATTAGTGGCTTATAAACAGGGGATTTTTAAATAGCCCAATTTAAGGCCTGCATAGCTTTAAGTTCAAGCCAAGATACTTTGATATCTTAACATATACTAACGTGAAAATCCTCACTGAGCTATTATTAGCAGAAGTGTGAAGCAGGTAGGTTTCAGTGTGGTTTAATGAAAATGTGAGAAAGAGAGAGGTAAATGTGTTGACCTCAGAAATGTGCTTTTGTGTTTTCTTTGCTGCAGCCATATCAAAATATGAGACTTTTGGATTTAAGGTTGCAGTGATTGCCTCCATCGTGAGCTGTGCCATCATTCTGCTGATGTCTATGGCTTTTTTAACCTGTTGTCTCATCAAGTGTGTCAAGAAAAGTGAAAGGAGGAGGACTGAAAGGTATGTCAAGAAAAGGCTTTTAAAACTGTTATAAGATGTGTATGTACATCATGTGGACCCCATTGCTGTGATAGCAGAGAACTTTAAAGTTCCTTTCCAGGACTTGATACTTACAACACTACGATGATGTTAATTACTTAAAATTCTTCATTTGTAGATTAGATTTTAGGTATAGAAAGACTTGGAATTCAAGACTATTTAGGCACCTAATTCCCATTTATATCAGATGAACTAAGTGGGGCTGGGCAGATCTGGATTTACCCAGATTTAACACAGGAACTGAACGTGCAAATCTTACTTGCTGGCCCAGTCTTTCTTTCCTTGAATTATTTACGTTTGGCTGTATTTTCCCTTCTTTTCTTCTCTCTCTGTCGTTTTTTCCTTTTCTCTCATCGAACTCTGCTGGGAAATTTAATCTACGTATGTCAAAACCATCAAAGCCCTCACCATCTGCAAAATCTACTTAGAGCTGTCACAAAGATGCGACAAACGAGTGCTAGAAAGACGTAGGATTTTGTCATCTGGCTTGAAGCACAAGACAGTGGGCAGAATTATAAACAGGCAAGGGAAGAAGTAAGATTTACTCATCCAGTCCATTATAAAGACTTAGTGTGAAGGGTGATTGAGTGACCAAATCTGGCTGAAGACTAAAGCCAAGCAACAGCTGTTCATGGGAACATCCACTCAAACTCACCTGCTGCACAAAGTTTTCTTCGATCACCTCCTCTTTATTTCCCTCTCACTTTTCCTGCTTGCTGTTCCCAAAACTGCACGTAGCACAGCGGGATGGCTGCACCCCATCTCAAGCCAGTAAGCTGCACTTTTTGTTGATTTTAAGGCACCTTTTGCTCCAGAGAAGTGTTTGAATTGAGGTGAGGCAGCGGTGAAGTAGAGAGAGAGTGGGGAGGACACAAGTGAAGGTCTCTGTGCTCAGAGCTGTGTTTTATCTAGAGCTGTGTGAGAGCCAGACTTTCTCTTTGGGGGGGAAATTCTGTAATTTCAAAATCTGACTGTAACCAAAATACAGATTTTGTATTTCCCTTGAAAGGATTTTGTGTGGCAAAAAAGTCTTTGGTGTCATTCATGGTATCAGCTTTTCACTGACAGCATGAAATAATTTTTGAAATGAAAAGGATGACTGGCATTTTTAGAATCGCTGCTTTTCTTTTTGATAAGACTATTCATATCAAAGTCCTTGTCCTTCATTTATTTTAAATGAAGTTTTGTCAAAATTAGCCATTCACGTGACTTTGTCTTGTTATTTTTTTCTTATAAAAGGAAAAGACCTTTACACTGGACATTTTGACCTGGTTTTGTCATCAGGACATAAAATGATTCTCTTTGCTGCAGGCTTCTCGGTTCACTGCTGCCCTCTGTCCTCCCTCCTCTGTCTCTTGAGCCAGTTGCTCGAGTCTGGCTGATGCAGGACCGGCTGCAGTGCTGTAGTGCTCTGCGAAGCATGGTAGGAGTTGTGTGGTTTTGCCCCCTGTCAGAAAACAACTGAGATCATACAGAAACTGTGTTGTGTGAGGAAGAGTATCGCATCCTGCCTGGCATGAAACTTTCTCGACTTGCAGCCCATGCATCAAAATGCCAGATTACCTGCTTGTGGTGGAAGCCTTGCTGCAGCCAGGGCTAAGCTAAGGGCTTGAGCAAGTGAGGGTCTGCACGTGGAGAGAATCTCTTTTTTTAGATCAGCTGATGTATTTGGAAAATGTGGACCGACTTGTGGATGCACAAAGTGCTTCTGAAGAGAAGCTGCAGGTCTGATAGTACAAGCTGAGAACGCTCGCGAGGGGGCTGGTTAAGTAAGTGTCTCTTAGACCACCTGTGAAAAAAAAGGTAGTCCGTTCCTGCGGAGCGGGGAAGATGTCCTCATCTGGCCTTTGGCTTTGAAGTCTGCCTGTCTACTTTTTTTGGCTCTGTTAGTAGGTCTACTAAAAAAGGTCACCTCTGCCTACAAGCCTGTCTTCCAAGATATCCGATCATCTTTGAAGTGCCAGCAGAACATGCCATCTTGTGCTTTACCCCTGCATTTCAAGAGACAACAGACAAAAACTTCTGAACATCCTCACATAACGTAGCCTCCTCACAGACCTTGTCCCGCTGCACAAGCAGAGCGTCCATTTTCTTTGGTAGGAGCAGGACCGAGAGAGGACAGAAAAGACGTGAAAATCAGCATTGCCAACTCTCACAATTTAATCTTGTCCCAACAGCTAGTGTGAATGTCTGTGATTGTATGAATCTTAGACTTCTTTAAAAACAAGAAAAGCAATTGTGATTTTTTTAACCCCAGAGCTGTAGAGAGCCGCATAATAATTGCCTTAAGCATATCCAGAAGAAAATTCTGAAGGCAACTGAACAAGCCTTGCTCTTAAAAAAGGCAATAATAACTGCCTCCAGTTCATCTTTTAAACTTGCCTGGTGATTTTTGAACCCTTAGGAATGGCAGTGCTGCAAAAATTCACAGAAAATATTTTTTCTGAAGTAATTTGTTCCATAAAAAGGTAATGCTCTGTAGTCTCTGCATGTACAACAGGATCTGGCCTGGTGTGGTGTCACTGATAAAGGTCTATGAGAACATTGACACAAGATCATTCCTAAAGTGACTTTCTCTATTCCCTGTAGTCTCAAAATCTACTGAATCAAATAGACATAATTACTGGGATTTTGTTCCTTTAAACTATCCACAGGTGTCATAATACAGTTACTTTTTTATTTTTTTTTTGTTTGCTTGGGTATTTTTTTCTGAGGAATGATAGATAATACTTAAAAGAACACAATTTTACAGAATAATATTTATGCTACTTGAGATACACTGTCCCTTAAAGGCAACAGATATTTAAGTCTCTGGAAATTTGGCTTACACTTAAAGTTCAGCATGTGTTTAAATGCTGTCCTCAGTAGACATGGATTTAGATTTAAACTCTGGTGAATGAGGGCTGTGGTCAGATAAAAGCTCAGATATGTAATTGTTTATTGCAGTACTGTATTTTACCCTTCACTTTATTCACAGAGATATGCAGCTGTGGTACCAGCTCAGAACTGAAGAACTAGAGAACATGCAAGCTGCTTACTTTGGTTATAAGGGAAGAAATAACAATAACAACAAGAAACTCAGGAATAAATCTCTATTTGATGACATGACTAACATGGCATACGATAACCAAGGCTTCTACAGGTAAGGCTGTTAAAATGTAGTGGTTTTGAATGAGTTTGTTGAAGAATGTGTAGGATTTGTTGAAGATGCATTTGAGGGGATGCTCCTGGAGAACGTACTGCCGGGGTGCTGTGGGGCAGGCTGTGCCCGGGGCAGGCTCTCCTGCCTTCCGTGCAGCGTTAGTGCAGGCAGGGCTCGCTGGGGCAAACCGAATGGGTTCCTTGAACGTGCCTGTCCTGTGGGAGTTACTGTTGCCCGAAGGTGACACAGCAGAAAAGCCGAGCGTGACCTCCAGCACTTAGTTTCTTTCACCTGTCCCCTGTCTTTCCACCAGTGCTTGGTGAAGCCTGGTCTGCAGAGGAGGTTGTGCCAGATTAAGTGGAGAGAGGCTTTTAATTGGCTTTGTTAAATTGATGCTAAACTGCAACAGGTAAGTCGCTGCGCGTTGCTGTTGCATGGTGTCAAGGTGCCGGCTTGCCTAAGAGCCTTAGGAGAGGAGCCAGGCAGGGTCAGCGGGGGCTGCAGCACAGCCCAAGGTGAGCACCGAGTGTTAGCATCAGTCCCTCGGTGACCATGAGAGCTCTCCGGAGAAATATCACTTCATTATCAGTGTGTGCAGGGCAAACGCAACGGGATCCTCAGCCGCAGGGTGCTGCTGCATAATGCCACCAGGGTGAGAACCCCGACCCTGTGGCAGCCCAGAGAAACGACCAAGCTGAAATGAGGTGCGTCCTGTAGTGTGGATGCATGCGTGGTGGGCAGAGGTATATTTTGTATCAGTTCAAAATCACCTCTGAATGTGTCCAGATGTGTTGTTGCCAACAAAAGAAAAATAGAAAAATGAACATGTGCCAAATTCTAATCACTGTTTTGCTATTACCATCCATATAAATACATGCCATTGTGTGTTTGATGCCCTTTGAGTTCTGCTTTGTCGTCATGTACGGTAATATATAGCACAATCCTTGTTTACTTTTAATTCACTGCTCACTCGTACAGCTTTTATGTACAGCAGTATCTGTGATTTGTAATGGTTACCTGCAGAAAACAACTTTATGCAGATTATAAAACTGCTTCCATGTCACAGTGCAGTTGGAAATTATATTCAAATGGAGCACTTACACGAAAGTCTGATGGCTGTTTAATCAATTCTTAGCTTTGGGTGATTTCAGAAAGATGTATAAACCTAATTAAATGATGATTATAACCTAGATAGTTTTCAGAAGACTCAGGATGCAATTTTTAATTTTGGGCAATTTCAATCTGTTACAATGCAAATGTTTTGTAAAAGTGTAATCTGCTTTTAAAATAACATGCATAACGTATAAAGGGCTGTCCACAGGGGTTAGTGCTCTGCTAGAGCCTCAGGCTCCTTCTGGTTCTTATCTGCACCACTCCACAGGGCAGAAGCTGTTGTATTATGTTTACCAAATTCTGTACATCTTAACTGAAAGTAGCAGGGAATATATGATTCTTCTGGATAAGCAGCTTCTCTGGAGCCAGAAGTCAAAAATTTTATTATTTCTTTAGAAAACTGGAGAGTGTATCTCTCTCCTGTGGGAAAATGCAGAGGGCAGGAGGATAAAGCCTGTGAGCTCTTCGTTTTTTCTGCACGGAACAATGCAGATGCAGTGTTCAGTACTGGTGTGCATACCCACCCTCTGATGCACGAGATCCACTATTAATCAAGGTCTGCTATATTTCCGTGATGCAGAGGTGATATGATCCTGGCTAATCACTAGATAGAGCAAAAGCCAGCCAGAAGAGCAGATGTATCAGTCTGTGCACACCAGAGCCAAAAGTCTAGCTGTTTCTCCCACAGAGAACGGATGCTGCTTCTAATCGGAGATAGAAATAGAATTTAAGCTGTTACAGGCTTAATAAAACTGTCTTGGAATTGCTCTAGGAACAAGCGTGACCTGTTATCAATTCATGCCACACTCCTTTTCTTCACCCAAATAAGATCTATTTAATCAGGGTTAGTAAAAGATGTTCATTTCTCCTGTTTAATTCTGTTAAATGCATATAGATGCACAGGATGAGATACGGAATTTATGCTGACGTATCTCATGCCAAGTCGTGAAGACAGCAAGTGGTCTGTCAGCTCCATGCTTCACTCGCAAGACTTAATTTTTGCGTGTAGCAATTAGGCGAGGTCTCACCATCCTGTGCCCAGGGCTTGCCGCTAACAGCAGGACGGTGTGGGTGCAGCAGGTGAAGCTGACGTATGCTGTGAGGACTGCTGGCCTGACGGGCCTTTACTTCCTGGGCTATCCCTGTGGTGCCTTCCTCCGTTTGACGGGAAGCGCGCGTGGAGGCCGCCTCGCATGGAGGCCTTCCCTGCCTGCACGTGCGGTGTGACAGCCTGGGTTGTCCGAGGAGATAGGCAAAGGCATTCGGTGTGGCTGGAAAAAGCAGCAAACAGGAGGGCAAGCGAGCACAGAAGCAAACTTGTGCACGTTGCCGGTGAACTGAAGTGTGTCATGAACAAACCGAAAGGTAATTTAACCAGTGCTTGTGCTAACGTTTCAGGCATTTGGAGGAATTTGCGCAACGTACCGTTAGGCCTCTAGGGTGAGGAATCCTGCTTTGCTCTTCTCATGAGGAACTGCACCACAAAGCGTGGGAGGCCGATGCTGTGGGGGCTGCCCTTTTCCCGAGAGCCGCCGGCACGTCTCCGTGTCGTGGCGGGAGGCGCGGTGCCAGGCTCGTGGCCCATGGGCACGGGGAGAGGTGCGTGGTGCCCTCTGTGGGAAGGGCGCGGGCGGAGGATCAGCAAGGGCGGCATTGTTCTTGCCATGGTGTTTCCTTCCCATCGTGCTGCTTCATGTGACGCCTGCGGGGTCTGGAAGAGTGAGAATGCCTCCACCCTTGAAGAAGACCCTCTTGAGTATGCCTTGGCCTCTTTTTGACAGGACAAGGATGTAGGTAGTGCTGCCTTTCAGGCTCAATGGAAACAGATCTAGAGACTAACTACATAACATTTTGTTTTGCTGCTTTATGGAACAAAAATACTTTAGGAAAAAATAAAATAAAAAGCCAATTCTTTCATGCAGGTAAGATATTGGTTATATTTTATAGAGTAACTTAGGAGTAAAAAACTATAATCTGTTAAAGTGATGCCTTAGTTTGCTGATGAGATAATTTTGACTGTAATGAGGTGCCATAACAGAGATCCAGAATGCTGACATAAAAGTTATAAATAATATAGAAGCCCAGCTGTTGGACAGCAGAGGCTCCAGTGTGTTGTTCTGGACCTGTCTGCCACAAAATGAAGTCTTTTTCCCCTTGTGTTTGAAGCATGGAACAAATGTGATGAATATGTAGTTTTGCTAGGAAACATTGAATTTTAATGACAACTACTATAATTATAATGAGCCCCATTCTGGCTTCTTGGGTGCATGAACAAATTGCTTTAAAATGCTGAGAAATGTGTCTATGAATACCTGGGATCATTACAACGTAGTCTCTGTTGATGCCACCTCTTTCACTTGGATGTAAGGAACTATAAGGAGGTTAAAAATACCGAATTGTAGCAGAAGCTCTTACATGCAGGAGCTGCAGGCATTTACAGCATGTTTGCTCTTTAATAATATTTGAATTGTTAACTAACATTGAGTAGGGAATGGCAAGTTACAAGGCATGGGGCCACTGGGAGGGACGTGTTTTCCCCAGCGTTGCTTCTCAGATGTTTGGAGCCCAGAGCAGAGATAGCAGGTTGCTGTATGGTGCAGGGGCTTGAGACAGATTAGCTGAAGAAAAGGGTCTGTCAGCTACGGGAGGGAGATTAGCTGCAGCTCCGTGCCCCGCAGCGAGAGGAGAGCAATGCCCGCCAACCTGCAGAGCAGCCCCCGGGAGGACGGCGAGGCAGAGGCAGGGCTTGTCACCTCGGGGCACACCGGGAACAGCTCTCCCAGCCGGGGTGCAGTGTGCGGCAGGAGAAAAGCCTAAAATCGGGAGAGTCTGTTCTGCTTCCACTAACATTTTAAGATTTAAAAGTCTTCCCAGCTCTGCGTGAGAATGAAACCAGGACTGTTGAAGTCATTCATCCAAAGTGAGAGACCTTCTCAAAACAGCAGATAGCATCACGGCTGCTTTGGATTGGATGGTCATCATGGGTCTCATGGGGACATTTGGTATCACCAGGAGCTAGCATGTGAAATGACGTTCTGGATTTAAGAGGTTTTGTTTGTTTGTTTGTTTTTTGAAATTGGAATGTTCCTAAGCAGTAAATGTTATTTTTGAGTCAGTTGTTTTCTGATGAAAAAATAATTTTCCTTCCCGAAGTGACCCCACAGAATCTTTCTCTGGGATAATTCGCCTGGGCAAGCACCGCCCGAGACGAGCAGTCTTTGCCATGAAGCAGCGCTAGCCGTGTCTCTGTGAGAAGTCGTAAAAATGCGCACCAGCTAGCAAAACCACCGTGAGGGCAAACAGCAAAGTGCTTTGGGCATACACAGACGGTAAAAAACAGACACTGCTCGCGCCATAGCACAGTTAGACATCGGCACACGAGAAAGACGGCTGTCCCAGGAGAGATACATAGAAGTAGTAATAAGAAAAAGCAGAGAGAGCTTGTTTCAGTTTGCATCAACTTCCTAATTGCAGTAAGAAATAGCCACACCTAGGGAGGTCTCTATTTTCTTTGCTTTTTCAGCATAACAGGCCTGTGACCTGTGCTGGGATAGGCACTCCCTTGACTCGGGGCTGTGCTGTTATTTTGCAAGGGAGAATTGATGGTCCAGTACTTTCCACACTTGGGAAGAACTGAAGTTAACTGGAGACTGACTCCTTTTCATCTTCTGTCAGCTAAGAGGACAACCAGAAATAAACTAGTCTAGCTCAAAAATACATCTAAAGAGCAGCAAAGAAATTTGGTGATTTTTTTCCCCCGGTGTGAAAGCATTTGGAAGAAACTGTGCATTCAAAATTTGGACTGTTCTGAGGTGAATTATTTTACACAGCTCTAGGCCAAGTTATAAAACATTCTCTATGAAGTAGCGATCTGACTGCAGGAGTGAGTCAAATGGAAAAGCCAATGTCTCAGTAGGTTTAAAGTCCTCCTTTCAGATATCCACTACAGCTGGAGCTTATTATCAAGAAGAAAAAATCTCTTCTGCAGAGAAACAGGCTAGTGTATTCTCCCACAGAAGATATTTTTAGTATCTGAAATTTTTGTACCGGAGCCCTTTCTGACTACAAGATGCATTACCAGTGTACCTGGCAAAAAGCAAGTAAGGACAATCCAACAACAAAGATGTCCAAGTGAAAAGATTTTGCAAAAAAAAAGCCAACGTGCTCTTGGGAGAGGCAGCTTGGTGTTTTCGGCCAGTCCAAGAAGCCATACACAGAGCTGGTGAAATTAGCTCATAGCTTTGGCCTCGACAGTAAAACAAAGTGTATTTTCTTCTTCCCTTTGATTTAGTCACTATAATGGTTGAAGTTTTCCACTACCTTTTATAAGGGGTTGCACGGGAGGTGCAAATCAGAAACTCATGTTGCTCTAAATAATGTTACTGTGTTCCCAGGCTTGCTGCGGAGCATGGCTGTAGGCCAAAGAACCTTCTGGAAGTAAGGACAAGCACGACCGCATTCCCACCCTTCCCTCTGCCCCCCTGAGGGCACCTTCCCAGCTGCTTTTCCCCTCTGAACACAGAAGAGATTAAAAAGCTGAAGGATCTGATGACCTCCCACTAGCAGGATAGCGTTGTATGGGTTTACTGCAGTGGAAGGGGACGACACTTGAAGAAATGCCCATACTGAGAGACAAACTGCTGCAAACCCTGATGGGAAACACAGGTAGAACAAGAAGAAGCCATCAGACAGCCAGAATGACTGTCAAAGCCCCCCAGCAGAAGCTGCAGCACCAGAAGATGCATCAGTGGAAGAACCAAGGGAGCAAAACATCTACCATAGCGACATAGCAGAGGCACCTGCTGCATCTAGCAGTGCCACAAAAGGCTTTTGGAGTTCATACTGGGTTTGTATTTTCATGGTAAAAGAATACTGTGGGCCTGGCTGAAGATGTGTTTGCCTTGTGAGAGGGCATCATGCCTTTCCCTGCGTGCAGATCCGGATCTCTGGTTCTGCTCAAATTCTCCGGGCTGTGTCCTGACAACACAGATGGTTGTACGGAGGGACAGATCTGTGCACATTTTTTCCGCTCTGACCCCAGCAGTAGCAGCCGGGCTCCCATCTGAGCCCATGGCTGGGGTAGCGGTGGGTTACCCCCCCACTTTGTGTCTGGCATACCTGCAGTCTAGAGGGATGTCATGTCTGCTCCTGTTTCCAGGCTTTTTTAGATGTTGTAAGGAAAATATTTTTATAGTCGGGCGTTTCAGGATGCTGAGTTCCTGCATTGTTTGTTTTTCAAAGTCATTCTAGGTACCTGAGAGCAAAAACTTGTTTTCCTGAGGAAACTGATTTATCTGGGTGCTTTTGAAGGTCAGCTGTCTTACCAGAGAGCTGGACCCCTTGCTCCCTCCAGAAGATCACTGTGTTCTTTTATGATCAGCCTTGCTGTCAGGAATTGCTCTGGTTTGTCTGAAAGCTCAGGGGTGCAGAGCTCAGCCCCGCTGGCTCCCGCTGCCCAAAGACATGGTACGTGTCTTTGCACGGCGTACTCGTGTGCCTGCGCTGGTGTGGATGTGGCCCTCCCCGCTCTGCTGCACGGCTTCAATTGCGGAGAGCCACCAGTGGGCTCCTCCCAGGGCTGCAGGAAGAGGTGCAGGACTGATCATTGCCATGGGGTTTGATATTAATTTCACCACGTGAGGCATCCAGTGAAACGGCTGCGAATAGCGAATGCCGTGGTTGGTACAGTTGTGCGCAGTCAGCGCCGTTCCCCGCACAGGGGGTGTTTGATTCTGCGGCTCTTAGGAGGGGAGGGAGGAGACCCAGCTTGTGAGGGCACAGCAGAGGGGCAGATTTCCTTTTCAGGCCTTTTATGTAGATCGCTGCACCCTGCAAGTTGTTCCACCCTGAGCTCCTCCATTCGTTTTCCCTGTGCTGTTATTACTGTGCTTCGTGCTCCCCCCACCTGTCGGAGACTGAAGTCCTCCAGCACCTTCTGACACACCTATTTCAGAGAAACGCCAGGCAGAGGAAGTGAGCTGTGGTTTCATCTTGGGGCCCTGTCAGAAAAGGCAGGATAGCTGGCTGCTAAATTTGACCTATTTCTGAATTTCAGTCTTAATTGTCACTGCCATGAGTGGAGAGGGTGTGTGCCCAGCACCATGTGCTTTCAATAAAGCTGCTATTATTGTTTTCAGAATGGTTCCGTGATTACTCCGGAGTATTGTACAAAGTCACCAGACATAAAGCAACAAAAGTCCCCTCCCATCCTTCAGTGTAAAAATCCCTTTTCAGAGCCAATGCCAGCATCAGGCAGCGCTCTGAGCTCCCACCCTGCCCGGCTGCTCACAGCGCGTCCCCGCAGGCTGGGAGCAGCTCTCCAGCCGCACAGAGAGATCCTTGTGAACCTCCTAAAACCATGGGCGGACGGTGTGGTGGCTGCTCTTCTCCCCAGATGGGAGCACTGTCTTTATTTCCCCTCCCAGTTCCACCAGTCTCACTGTACTCGCCTAGCATCGGGGTATCTTTGCAGTATTCTTTCTTACATTGTTCATGAGTTACAGGACATGTTTCCTGTTTACGTAACATAATAGAAATAAAAATACGGTGAAAGAGAAAGCAGAACCAACCAAACAAGAAAGCCTTGCTCCTGTATATAAGCCGTTTGCATCCATCCTTGTCAAATGTAAAGTATCGTGTGTCTGGATAGGATATTCAGCATTTAGTGTTCTTGGATGGGCTTACACTTCCAGATGAGAGTATGGGGAGGTCTTCTGATCTTCTTACTGTGATGGTTTGGAGTAGCCCAGCTGGAAGTTGCCATGAAGGAATATTGAAGTGGTTGAAAGAGGTCACGTTTTCTCTGCACGTGGATAAAGCACAGAGTGCTGCTGAGGATGGAAGCACCAGCTGAGGCCCGTGTGCGGCTGACAGCCGTGTGTGCAGGGGAGAGCCCTGCACGCTGATCTGTCCCCTCAATTCTGCAACCCTCGTCATAGCTCTCCTCAGCCTCTGCTAGCCAGAACCCCACTGAATCCACTGTCCCTCTGATGGTTGCAGGGTTCGACTGCTGTGTGAAGACATCTTCTCCCTGTTTAGCTTCCTTTGCTTTTCACTTGCAGCTCCTAGAAGAAGCAGTTAAACCTCATGTGTTTGTGGAGTGGAGAGTGCCTGCTATTGCCTCATCCTAGACCTGTTTCAGTCAATGGAAAGCCTAACAGTTTCTGAAATGGGAGGAGGGGGTTGCTGAGCCGGGAGCATAGCTGTCCTCCATGAGTGCTCTTAGCCAGTTTGGCTTCCTGAGCTGGTCGTGGGCTGTGGGTAATTGCAGTTTCACGATGCAGAGCTTTACGGGAGAAAAACGTCAGAACGGGATGAATTCTGCAGATGTAAACTTTATTTATTGTGCAATAACCAGAACACCTAAATTTGAAATATAGTCCTGGCAGGGCTACTGGCAAGGGTTTGTGGCTACCCCGTGCAGAACTTTGTCCCAATTCTTCTCCCTGGTACACATTCTTTTGATTTGATTTTTATTTTGTAACTATTGACTACCACCTCAGGAAGACTGAATCGAGTTCCTTTTAGTATAAAAACCCATATGCACAGCAGCAGGTATCTCAGAAGACTTTCTTTTAGGCACTAAGACTGGCAGCGTTACTCTGTGCAGCTGCTGTTCCCTGGTGGTAGATGAACAGCCACAGGGGAACTCCGATGGTGTTCTGGTGTCCAACACAGGTACGTGAGGGCTTCTTGGCACACACAGGTTATAAGGCACAGGTAAAACAGTGCGGTGGTCAGTACAAAGTGGGTAAAGTCACCAGGCTGCTGCTTCGAGGAGTAGATGAGTTTCATGTTGTCCAAATTGCAGGTGGGTAAATTCTGCTTATCAGGGCACCTCCTTGCTGAGTATGTTCTGCCTGCGCTGACACAGGGCCTTCTCGCATCAAAAGCAGAGGTGGTTTAAGATGCCTTTACACTGCCTGACTGTAGTTCATGCCCCAAATGGTTTTGCAGTACAGTTTTCCAGTGCAGAGCAAGATTTATTGTCCTCTTCAAGAAAGATGTATCTGCAATGTCTGTAGCAGAGCAGCAAGACCTTGGTTATTTGGTAGCTACGTTTTTATTTTCTGCTGTTCCCCTGTGGGTCTGTGGGTTTCTATATGTAAGCACGCTTCATGCAAGAGCCCTTCCCCCGAGTGCTTCTGCTGCTTTTCTGCAAGTGGTAAATGCAGCACGCAGGCTGCACTTCCTGACCAGCTGCTCGTGGGCGAGAGGGTAAGACCGGGCTGCCCTGGGCGTGGGTGCATGGGCTGCTGTGTCCCGCGGTTCGGTTTCTCTGTGAGCCATCTTACCTGCGCTGAATGTGGGGCGAACCTCCTCAGCATCTGACCTGCAGGCAGGCAGCTGCCGTGCACGGCGGTAAGTTGGCACGACCCCGAAAGGGCTGTGTCGTGCCTACTTCTGGTTCACAGAGCTGTGTGCTGAAAGCCATCAGTGTCCATCACACCTCCTGCAGCTGAGGTCAAGAGCAAGCTGATCCCGTGCCCCGTTATCCTGCCTGGGCCCGAACGAGATGCGTGTGGTTTACCGAGCATCTTCTCCGCAGCTCTGCCATCTCCGCCAGCCCACGCCATCCCCTGCTGGCTGTTGCTCAGCTGGGCCAGCCCTGCTGCTGGCACAGGGCTGGGGTGGTGCGGGAGGGTCGGTGGCTGCTAACACTGCAGGTGCACGCAGCTCCAAACGCAGGCCCGGCCCGCATACCCCTCTTGCGTGGCCAGCAGGGGTCAGGTCGGGCTAACGAGGGCTAGCACAAGCCAGAGTGCAGCAGCGCAGCACAGGCATTGCTGGCGGTTCTGCAAATAGCAAATAACGCCCTTCCTGGCCCCTGTGCTCCCAGCAGTGCCCCTTTAACCAAGCAAGGACTTCCCTTCTGCACCAGCCTCAGCATTCAAGGGCTCTTAGTGATACTCTCTAGATAGCACAGCATTAAGTTGAACCCAGGGACTCGTTTTATGGAAAACAAACAAATGACATCTGTCCCAACCCCAAATAAAACCAACCTCACAAGTCTTTTCAAAGGCTGTATCAGCTTTTACAGCAAGACAGTTATTTGTCCCATCGCTGCCTACTGTTTTTAATGCTGGAAGAAGTGAGCCCATATGTTACAACACAAGTTGTTGTATGCCTGATGTGCAAATGAAGCAGATTGGAAAGTTCTGTATTCTTGTTAGAGCAAATGAAACTGAAAAAACTTTTTCCTTTGTGCTTACAGATTCCAGGAGGAGTGGACTCGGGACATGGCAGCCCCAGGGCGTTGCAATGACAACTCTCGGCTGCCCCAGTTCAGCAACAGCAGCAGCGCGCCTGTGAGACAAGTGGTACCAGGACACAGCACTGCAGTACACGCAGTGAACTCAATACACGTTGTTGAAGTCTATGGACATAAGGATAGATACAACAAACCTAGTTGTCAGATACCTGGATAGCTGGTGTCTGAAATACACTTGCTTCTCTGGACCAAAATGAAATTTGGATAGAAATAATGTGCCTTAAAGACAACGCAGAAAATTAACTACTAATTTGAATTTGAAGGTTTTATATATTCCAGGATGGATATTTAACAGAAATACTTCAAGGTTTGATATAAATAAAATAATGAATGTTGAGGCTGGCAGTCAGCAGCCATCCTCTACAGTGTGCTGTGTATTGTGACCATGGCAAAAGCATCACGTCGTTCTTCTGTACCTCTAGAGAGAAGTGGTAGCCGGTTTGTATCTTTGCCTCATACAAAGTCACTGATGATAGTTACACATTCATAAGATCACAACCTTCTTTTAACCTGTGTTTTTTGTAAACATTTCAGAGAGAAAAATCCCCCATATTTTTACACAGTAGTATGATAGAACTACAATAAAATTTTGTTTTTAATTAAAAGCCCCCGGTGCTTTGCATAAGGAAGGCCTTGTTTAATTCTTCTGCTCTGTCTTTAGAGGCCATGGTGGACGGGTGCAGCAGAGGCACAGCTCCAGACCCGCCAGCTGCTCCGGGAGGGCGCAGCGTGCGGAGGGGCGCGTTGCCCTGCAGCGGTACCCATCGCCTCGCCAGATAACGCCGCTGCTGGGCAGCGATCGCTCGTGCTGGCGTGGCGGTGCAGTACGGCCATGGTGCAGGTGGGGAGGCAGCGGGGGGCCACGCAAGCAGGGGCTGAGCCCAGCTCTGTCCTGCTGCGGCCGAGCGTGATGCACAGGAGCGCTGTGCTGCTGCACGCACCGGGCAGTGGGAGCGCGCTGCGGGGCAGGGAGCCTGGAGGAGGCACGGGATGCGGGCACAGGGCTCCGGTGGTGTCCACAGCATGGCCATGAGTAGCACGCGGAATAAAGGGGCAGTGTGGTTTTTGGAAATGTGCCTTTTCCTGTTATCGGTCTGTTCGCTGTGTGAGGAAAAGGTTTTTCTTCTTGTTTTTTTCTGTTTTGAATAGTTAAGTAACTGATATATGGCTCTTACTCTGCTGTGTGCACATACATGCATATCCTGTAGTTCCAGTATAGTTGCTTTCATTCAAGTTGAATTGTTATTTATTCTCCTGCTATCTGGGCTGCTGGGCACTGACTGCAGTTAGGAGGAGGTGGCAGAAGGTCACCTGGGGAGATTAGAGAACCGTCCTGAATAGTGGGTGACCGTATTTGTCTAACTCTGCTGGAGAAGTGTACGACCGCCAGGATTTGGTACATAGGTCTCGGTGACCGTTTCATTTCAGAATGTGGTGGGAAGTAGTGTGGTAGGGAAAAATGTGTTAAAAATCTAAAGTGACGTTTGGGTGAATGTGAAAATAACTGCCGTATTTTTAAGAGAAGGAAGGAGGAAGAGCAGCAGAATAAGGAACATGGACTTCAAAAAGGGAAATTTCAGCATATTTAAATAACAAGTGTAGAGGATCTATGCAGATTGGATGGATGGAGCACAGGAGATCTGGCAGCCACTGGCAGAGACATGCTAAAGGCATGCCAGACAAGCCCAGTGCAGAGGACAGAGAAAGCTGCCTGAGGAACTCTGAGGACATGAAAACGAGAGAGGAAAAAATACAGAAAATATGGAAATATGGCAAATGACTGAGGAGTAGCATAAAATGAGGCGAGTGAAATGTCAAATCAGAAAGGTAGGAGGTAATGTGAGTAACAGTGAGCAAGGGAAATAAAAGGCAAGAACTGAAAAATACACCGGCAGAAGGAGAGTAGAACTGCAGGTAAGTTCTTTCTTGTGAAAAGCAAAAATGGACCCAGAGGTGACAACCACTTAATGTCTGCTTTGGTTCAGCCATCACTGAAAAGTTCAGTGGTTAATGCAGTGATTTTTAACACAGGACTAGGACTGCAGCCTAGAGTAAGGCAAGAAGAAGATCACAAGTATTTAGATAAATTTGATTCCTTGATGAAATTCAACTTAAAGTACTAAGGAGTTAGCTAAGCAATACTTGAACCATCACTGATGCAGCTTCAGGAAATTGTGAGGGACAAGGGAGGTCGTAGAAGACGGAAAAGAGCAAATCTAACATTAATAAGGGGACAGTAGAGAACCTCAAGAAGTCCCAGAAGGAAGGTGCTTCTCTAATACCCAGAAAAAGCGTGGGACAAATGTTTGGAGAATCAGTTGGCAAAGAAGGCAAATCTCAACCTAGGATTAAACAGAGCTGTGGGCGTGGGAGGGAAGTGTTCTACCAGTAATATCATGCCTGATTTTCTGCACCATCGTGATGGAACAAACAAACAAACAAACTAGTAACCGGGAGAAATGGAGCCTGATAAAAGGCTTAGGAAGCATGGCTTATGGGGAGAGTCTAGAGGAACTCTCTGTGTGTAATATAGGAAAAAGAAGACTAAGATGGGATGTGGTATTTCCAGCAAGTAAAAAACCTTCTTATAAAGAGGATGGAGATAATTTGTTCTGTGTATGGATTGTGGGTGAGATAGAAAAAAAAATCCACTGCAATCTGCAACAAAGCAAACCTTTGGACTGGGGCAGGGTGATGGGGTAGATGACCCAGGAAGGCTGGAGGGCCACAAGGAGGTGAGGTTTTAAAAGCAGGTAAGGTACACATGTGAAGGTGCTGCCTCCTTGCAGGTCTTTTGAATTTTCTTCCTATTCTACATCTCTGTGATTATGTTAATTGGATTTCACCAATTAAAGGGATTAGAGGGGATTTAGCTCCCCTTTGTTTTAACATTATCATATGTCTTTAAACACTATAATATGATTGCCAGACACTGGGTGAAATAAACTGATGTGGGATATCTGGGTGAACACACCATGTAAGAAGGGAGCGCAGTTACCCTGCCCTACAGACGAGGCCAATCTGAGCAATGTTTATTGAGGGAAAGTAAAACCTCGAGATTATAAGGACATTGATAGCCATGGGAAACAACGGTGCAGGTAGGTAAATTTACTGTCTCTGTGCCAGAGCATTGGATCACTATCATTTATTAAGGCATCTAATACAAGAGGCAGCAAAGTTACAACAAGATAAGGAAACAACACCCATGCTGTTTTTATAAGATTTGTGGCTCTGTTCCCTCTGGGACTGTGCTTAGTTTATGATGGTTGCACCCCCTGGAGCTGGCTTTATTGCTCATGTAAACATTATTTATTGTCAGAAGGAAAATGAGTGCTGTGCAGGAAGGAGATGAAAGCAGCTGGGAATCTAAAATAGACACTTAAAAACTCATGTTTATTAAGTTAACCCTTAAATGTTTGTCAGCCAGTGATTTCAAGTGAATTCAGGTTCCCATTTCTGCTACAGAGGACATGCATTTCCTTGTGCATTTTATGGAACCTGTGGCTTGCAATTAAGGACCAAGTTAAACGCTACAAGCTGCATAAACAAGCACAAGGCAGCCCCCTTCCTGCATAGGTGCTTATAAGTTAATTGATGTATATTACAGTATGATAGGATAATTCTTCACAGATTAAAAAACTGCCAACAGTGATTATCAGAGCAGTTGCTCATTTGCATTCCCTCACCCTGTGTTTTAAAGCAGCTTTCCTAGAGCAGGCAACTCCGCTGAGGCTGTTGCGCTGGTCTCTTGTTAAGCTTTGACTGCTTGCAGAAAACCAAAAGACAGTTTTTAAGATCTTATGCTAAACACTAAACAGGGAATTGTTTTTAAGCCAGCTGACATACTGTTTGCTATAGGAAAGTATCTGATTCTTACTTCCTTTTAAATGAAAATGCAGTCTTTGAAACGAATGAAAGGGAATGCATTTGCCATGCTGGAATCACGAAGTGCCTGAGCCCAGGCGGTGCAAGATGCTCTGCGTGGGCATCCAGCGCGCCCAGCCCCGGCAGCAGGAAGCCCTCGCAGAAGTACTCCTGTGGGGAGCACCTGCTTTGTCTGTGGGATAGCGCAGAGCACGGTGTTGCCAGATCCCATGATTTTTGTCACAAGTCTCATGATATTTCTTATTTTCTTAAGCTACCCATGTAAGTTGGATGAATGTGTGAAAATCAGAGCTTTCATTTAAAAATGAGGAGGTGTCTCACCCTTGTATTTGAAGGGAGAAGTGTCAGACCTGAAGTGTCAAACAACAGAAAAGAACACAAGTCTCTTACGTTTCTTTGATGATAACGACACGACCTGGGGGAGGCCCGACTCCTGACTCATGAGTTCTTGAAGCTGTCAAATGTGTATGGCCTTGAAATGTCTGCTATGGCTGAAAAAGGGGGAAGAATACGTTTTGATCTGGCTAGAGCAAGGAAGCTTGGGATGGAGACCAGTGTGCCTACTGCAGAATGAACATTGCTTTCATGGAGCTTTCCACATGGATTTTTGGAAAGGCCAGCTTTCACCTGGGCACCTGCCCCTGGGGATCATCCTGGAAGCATTTAATGTGCTGTTTTCCTCTGCATGCTCTGCTGCTGTGATTCTAGTTTTTTGTTACGGCCTAGTGTAGTTCAAAGTTTCCATCTACCTGGGAAGTTTGGGACCCAGAGAAGAGACAGGACTGTGACACTGCTGGAGCCTGACAGCCTGCGGGAGGAGGCTGATGCCACAGAGCGGGGCTGGCAGGGGCCGGCAGGCTGCCCCTGGCTGCAGCAGAGCCTGGCTGTAAGGGCAGGACAGGAATGACCCGCGGTCTGGGCAGGAGGAGGCACAGACCTCCAACGCTTTGCTTCCCAGACATCCCAGTCATCAGTGATGTCTTGGAAGCTGAGTAACTAAATGGATCAGCTATAACTTATTGTCAGATGTAAATGGCTTGTGCAACTGTATTTTTATTTTTTAAATGTCATGCCGCCCAACTTTTTAATAGCTAATTGAATAGTAGATGTAACTGAATCTTCTGCTTGGAAGGACTAGGCAGAAAACCTGGCAACACACCAGCTGGTAGCTTCTGAGATGTCTCTGTGCAAATTCTCACCAAATCATGTTCCCCCAGAAGTGATACAAGGAACCTTGTTTGTTTCTTCCTTCTGTAACAGGAGGAGGTGATCTTTTTTCTTATTTTTTAAGGACTGTTTTGAAGAGGGCTGATTTACAGAGCCAGTGTTGAAAGGCTCTTGTATAACCATTCCACAGCCACAAGCCATGTCTATTGTCACTGCAACCAGAACATACGAACTGATGGGAACGCTGTATAGTTTCCAGCTCTCTGCATGACAAGACATTTCAAAAGCCAGTCTCCATTCCTGGTAGCTAGTGCTAATGCAAATGCAATGATGGAAACATGAAACTCCTCTGGCAGAGCAGCAAGCAAGGGAATGAAAGTTCATCTGGTGTGAAGCAGAACTGAGGCAGCTTGTTGCCTGGATCCCTGGTGCTGTACTTAAGCCTGCGTGTGTTCAGACTGTCTGTGTGTTTCAAGGTCACGGTTATATGGAAATGCTCACAGCAGCGTTTCCCACAGGAGGTATGCTGCATCTATGAGCTGGAGTCTGCAGTAGCTTCAAATCCATGCCCAGATGCTGGCCTTGAATTCATAAATGCCGTGGGCTGCATGCTGGCTGCACAACATCGTTTTTGTCCTTCCTGGACCGTGGGGGTCAGCTGAGGCACTGGGGCTGGCAGGGCGATCACTTCCACGTGAGGACACTGCCCACAAAGTGCCTTTGTTCTCTCCCTGGCGCTCGGCTCCGTCTCGGTTCACCAACTCCGCCAGCTGTTTATTTGTACACCTATGTTAAGGGGAGGATGCTCAGTTGGCTTTATCTGCTTCCTGCCTTCAAAGAATTGCAGTGTTTGGGGATTTTTAGAAAACAAAACAAAACATAATGGCTTGAGTGTTTTACTCATTTATATAATTTGGTTTGTATTTTAAAGGGATATTGAGCTGTGTGGTTTTGAAGGTGGTTGTTATCCCACGTACAACCTAACAGCCAACACAGTAACTTCTGTAATGTTTACCAACGTGAATTACGGTCAGTATATAAGGGCTTATTCTATATGCTGACTTCTCCGTTGTGCCAGGAACGGGGGCTACTCAGGTTTTGCATTATCTTCGTAACCCTTGCGTTCTGGGCTGGCCCGTTCGCACCGGGGCTGCTGCGAGCGTGCGGCGGAGCTCCCGCCCCGGCGTTCGCAGCCAGGATAAAGCCACCGGCCACA
>VXAA01004131.1:197717-245203 GCA_013399115.1 Anseranas semipalmata | reverse complement strand
GCGGGGAGGGGCCGGGGCTTGGGCCGGGCGCTGCCCGGGGAGGGGGAGCCCCAGCGGGGGCAGCGCAGCCCCGGGCTGGGCGGTGCCGGGCCCCCTGCAGGCGGCACCCCCCAGCGGGCGGGGCTCTGGTTTTTCCCCTTTATTTTCCCTCGGGAGCCGGGTCGCTGTGTTTGTGGGTTCAGCGCACGGCGTGCGTTTGCTCACCTCCCGCCGCTCGCTTCGCACCGCTGGAAGTTTTTATAAACTCGAGATCCCAGCACTGAGGCCACCTCCGGAGCTGCGGCTTTAAAGATGGATTTAATTCCGTGAGTCATAACTCGCTCGTGAGTCATCAGGATGTGCAGAACTGATGTGCGTGTGGCACTTTGTGAGTGGCAGCGCTGCACGGCCTCAGGTCTTCGGGAAGCGTACGCCGAACGCTGCGTTTCATCGGAGCCCCGCGTTAAGGTTTTGCTCCAGTTCTGGGAGCTGCCCTGCTTAAAGCCTCGCACTTGGACACGAGAGCTTGCGTTTCAGTGCTTGCGTGCAGCCTGCCGGTTTTACAAGGGGATGTGCGAGTCTGTGCTGAGGCTTACAGTCAGCAAATGGAATTAGGCATGTGTTTGAAATTAAGCACATGCGTTTTCCACCGAAAGCAGGGGGGTTCTAATGTATGTGGGCAAAAGAACGCCTCGAGGCAGAGTCACTTCGTGCCAGATTTCACACCTCAGCATGCCGGCTGCACAGTGCGTGGTGATTAAAAGAAATCTGCCACTTACACCTGGTCCCAGTCTCATGCTCATTAAGGCTGTGCCTCCGCGCCTGCAGGACCAGCTCTTCTGGTTACTTAAGGGCCCAATTATTTCATTTACCTTTCATATGAAGGTTGAAGGAAAGGGTATAAAATAATGCTACATGCAAGTATCAAGAGCATTTTAACACTTTTTTTTCTTTTTTGTCTTCTATTTTTAAAAGACCTTCAGATAAAGCTAAGTTATTGAGGTCGCTGCCAAAGACTCTTGCCTTCTGGTGGCTACCTTGCTGCTAGCAGCAGCAGTTGGCCTTGTGTGGGTGAGGCGTGGGGGGAGGCGTGTTGTCTTCCACCTCTGTATCACCGCTTCCAGACCAGAGGAGGAGCAGACTTGTCCTTCCTCATCAGGGGTATAAACCAGTGCGATTTGATAATTTTGGACCACTTCTCTGCAGCCAGATTTCCTCTGAAATCCTCAGCATGCCTTTCTTGGGCTCTTGAAAGGAGGAAGCCAACAACTAAATTAGTGTAAAAACTGACATTTTGTTGAGAGATTTTTCAGCTCTTTGGTGAGATGCTTTATCAGGGAGTTTGCACAGGTATATGCAAATGGTTGGTCACGTGCCTTGAGGTTTTAATTGTCAGCTTGCCTTTGTAACGTTTATGAAAATCAGTGAGTAGTTTTACAGGAAGTTGCCACTTGTGTTTGCATTGCCCAGCAGATACCACTGAAGTTTCTAGAACTGATGTTTACAAATTATGTGTGGTGTTATGAAGAACGGGAGAGATGTGTTGGGGTTTTGCATCTGTTGTTTTTAAATTTCTCTGCTTTATCTTGTCTGTTTGCTTGGTAAATTGAAAGAGGCTTTTAATGGGAAAACAAACAGAAGACAGTACCATAATAAAGACACAGTGGTGTAATAGACAAGTCCTTATGTAAATATTGGTGGAGGTGTTTGTTGGAAATGCCTACCTGGCAGCGTTCAGGGCCCTGGGCCCAGGCATGGATGAGAGCACAGAGCGCAGTTAAATGGCACAATGCAGTGAGGAAGGACTGAGCATAGGCATACAAATTTGAAATTCAGCTGTGTTTTTTTTTTTTTTTTTACTGTGCTAAACATAGGTGGCAATCTGGAATGCAATGCTATTGGGCCATGTGGTTTTCATCTGAAAGGGCAGCAAAAGTAGGTCACGAAAGAGTGTACACAGGGGGGATAGAAACAAAAATCCAGTTTGCTCTGTCCTGTTTGTTGTTCCTTATACAGAAAACAACATGGGGTCTTCTCAGGAAAGAATAGTTAAGCAGAATCAAAATTAGAAAGCAGTTTTTGATAGCCACCTTGACCTGATAGTTACATTTTGGTGTTGTCAGTGCCCAGTGCTGGTAGCTAGCGACACCACTTGGGGGTGTTAAAATGGCTGCGCCATGCGCTGTAGCTCTGGTCAAGTCCCCTGGTCTCACGGTTTTGCTGCTTGGGACTTCTGTGCAAGAACCAGCCAACAGTGCAGTGGTCCTGGCAATGCTGGGGTGGCTTCTGCTTTTAAAAACAAAGCCATCTTAGCATAAAGATTTAACGTTTTCCTTTCAGTAGCTGCCGTCTCGTTGAGGCAGCTAGATAAAGGATGGACATGTGAAGTGTCCCAAACCACCAGCCCCTAGATTCAAAGGGCCTGAAAACATGTTGGTAGTCTTGCTGCAGGTGTGGAGCTGGCTGCTTGGGGCTTCTTTTATTGAAAAATGTAAGTAAAGGGTGCGTTCAGTACTGACAGGCATTGACGAGGCATCTGTAGGGCACAGTCACGTTGGTGCAGTGAATGGCCGGTCACTGGGCTGCTGTGTTGGAGTGGGGGACGCCCCGCTGCTGGTGCCTGCCTGTGGCACCCGTGGGGACAGGAGGTGGCTGGGACAGGCTGGGCCACAGAGCAGCACGTGGGGCTTGGAACGCATGCGTGTTCTTTCCAGATACCCTTATCGCCCCAGGGCAGGGTGCCACATCCCAGCCGCTAGCGTCGGTGGGGTTCTGGTTGTGTGGATTTTATTATTGTTACTTATTTAATTTAGCAGCCGGAGCATAGTTCTGCACTGGTGGGTGGCCTCTGTGGGCATTCTCTCTTTCCTGCTCTCTCTTGAACACAGCCCTTGCTTGTGTGGTCTGAGCATAGACTTCAGAGTCAGAGGGGAGCTGGGAGGCTTCACAAGAGGCAAGGGAGATGCTGGAGGTTACTTCTGCTTTGCTGGTGTTGAGCTTGATAACCTTTCTCCAGAACCTTTTAAACCTTGCACCCAGTCCTACATCCTGAAATGAGGTAATTTGGAGGAGGTGATGGTACAGGTAGGTGCAGCATCTTTGTGGGGCAGGAAGCAGACCACTCCAGAGGTACTTCTTGAAAATGGAGCATCCCATGGGACTGGAAAAGCATCCTGCAGAATCCTGAGCCAGGCCTAAGGATTGTCCTTGGCAGGCGCAGATAGCAATGTCTGCAAAGAGCATTGTCTTGCTCTCTCCTCTGGCATTTTGGCTTAGACTGCAGAAAAACAGAGCCACCCCTGAAATCTCGGTGAGGCTTACGCTATGTAATGTAATCTACGGCACGCAAGTGGGCAGGTTTCAGATGGCAGCAAAAAGTCTTTGAGACTGATGATGGTTCAATGAGTGCATACAAATGAGAAGCACTGTGAGGACATGGAGTGCACCTGAGCGCTCAGAAAATGATCTCAGCTTAAATGTGATCTTCAGCTGGTCACAATTAACTTCACTGGTGTAATTGCTTTTGATAGACTTCCATGTGCTGCCTGCATGGGAATCGGTGATGACAAGGCAGCAATGGAGCATGTGGGAAGCAGAGGAGATGACACTTCAGTGCTGCTTTTATTTTACTAATATACATTCAGTCTGTTGGATCTTTGCCTTGCTTTTAGCACTTGCTGTCATTTGTTGTTTGAATGTCAAGGTGTTATTTGAGGTTTAATTGCTCTGCTAGCTTGTAAGACCCTGGTTTAAAATGTTGTTTTGTAAGTGTGCAGAAGGTACAGAGTTGTTTGTGACACTTGGAGTCACTATGGATCATGTAACTGAGGCAGAGGAAGGAGGAGGAATCTGTCCCCACTGGGCAGCAGGGAGGAAGCAGGCAATGTGGCACCTCGCTCCCCAAAATGTATTGGCATGGACAGACAACTGGACAGTACCCTGGTGCCTGAGGTTAGTGATACCTCTTGGTCCTCTCCTGGGCCTGTCCCGCACACGGGTGAGTGGATTTGAAGAGGAGAAGTTTGATTTCAGTCCTGAATCGGATAATGTTGAACTTTCTGCAACAAAAGGGAGTTGCACAGCAAATATGTCGGTGCAGCCTGTTTCTAACAGCACGCTATAAAGCCGCCTTGAAAGAGAGCAGTGGAAAGGCTAAGAATTAGAAACACATGGAAATAACATGTCTGTGTAAAAAGTCAGAACGTAAGTGAAGTCCTGTTTTGCCTGTGGAAGCGCTGCTCTGTGCAGTACCGATAGCTGTGTGGTTCTGTTTGAGCAGGAGGGACTCTGGCACCAGGGAAGTTGTTACTGCAGTGGTCACACTGGGAGGTTTTCCTGAACTCTTTCCTGCAGATGCTGTTAGTGCTACACAAACACAGGAAAAGGACAGTGTAATTTAAAAAAATAAAAACCTGTGATATAGAAAGGGCAAGGGCTGCACATAGGTGCAGTACATCGTGCATTAGTTTTCTAGCTTTTTCCTTAATTGTTTTATCTTCTCTAAATCACAGGACACAGAGAACTGATGATGGTGTATGTTGTAGTAGCCAAAATACCATAAAACCTGTGCATGTGCTTTAAGCAGGGGAAAGGTACTGTGTTTTTTTCCTTTTTTTTTTTTTTTTTTTCCTGTGCCGCTCATGCGTGATGTGCTGTACCTCGAGGTTTTACATTGACCAGTGGAGTTGGTAGAGCACACTTGTGCAGGTCAGACATTTTAACACTTATGTCAGTCATTGTCACAGACGTTCTGTTTCTAAATCTGATAAGGGCACAGTAAGCTATGGAACCCGTCTGAACCTGTCTGCGTCTGTATTTTAGTATGGGCACTACACCCTAATAGCTATAGGGAAAGCTATGCTCTAAGAGGGGAACTCCTGCAAAATCAATTGCTGTCAAATTGGAAATGGTGCCTAAAACAACAGCAAGTCTGGATTTGTGTATTTGCAGAGGTCCAGGGTCCGGATTAATATTAAAAGGTGTTTTAGTGGAATGAGTATTTGAATGTACTGCCACAGTTTAAAAAAAAACAAAAAACAAAAAAAAAAATACTGCTTTTTGAATGCTCTTTCTCCCCTCTCCTGGCTGAGGTGGAAGGCAAGAATTCCTTCTTTAGAAAATTTCATGGCCCTTTAGCAGAGATTTGTTCCTAATGTTCCAGTTTTGTTTCAGTCTGGGCAGTTTATGCTGGGCAAATCGCTGGATTCTCCTGTTAGACAAAAGGCAGCACTAAACTCTTGGCGGGTTGGGTGACATTGGTGCCGAGTCATTTCAGCCCCGTTGTGACCAGCTGAGCGAGCTCCCCTGCTTCCCATCCTGCACCACCGTCCGCTGTCGTCAGGTCCTAAGCAGCAGGCAAAGACCAGCACTGTTCTGTGCACTGCTGTCAGTCATGTATGCACTTTGAAGCCAAACTTACGCCCTTTTTACCATGCTACGTAAGAGAGAACATTACTCTATGAAACACGATTACATCAAACTTCTTATAAAACATTATTTTTAAACTCTGCAATCTGACTTTGTATTTATAAATGGTAGAACATTTTCAGTGATTTAACAACGTTAGGACAGGATGGAAGTTCTCAATGTATTTGATTAGATATCCATCGGTGCTTGACATCTAAATAATTTAGAGCCTTCTCCCTTTGGAAAGAGAGGGCAGCACTAGTGACCAGCTAGGGGTTCAGGCATGTGTAATTTTAAATGGATGGGTCTGTGAAAGCATGTGGCTGTGTTCCATGTTCCTAATAGACAGTTCAGCTTTCAAATGTTATGTGATGGCAATCATTTTATTTTAGACATTTAACCACTGTTAGGAAAATGAAATTTACCAGATTTAAAAATGGTTTGCTCGTTACTTACTGTGGTTTGTTCTTTGTGTTATTTTATTCCTAGATCAGTCGTATTGTCACCGGCTGCAACATGACATGTATTTTCTTATAAGCAATAGCCGACTGAATGAGCAAGTGGTTGATAAAATTATTCTTCAGCTTAACAGAGTCTACCCCCAGATTCTTACCAATACAGAAGCGGAAAAGGTAATTTAATGAATTTTACCATATCTCTGAATGTTGTGTTGTTTTTCCGAGAGCTGTCTAGTGATTCTTTCACGCGCTTTTCACACTAAAAAAGCCCACGTTCTTCAATGTCTGCCTAGGCATTCTTTCTCATCTCTATTTGCACTCATAGTAGCAGTCCTTTCTGTAGTATTTCAGCACTTTTGGGATTAACAAATGTATCTTCACACAGTGTGCCTCTGTGTTAAGAAAATACTATCCCTGTTTTTTTTTTCTTTCAGGTAAGACCCTATGTTTTCTGTTTAGATCCAGTACACGTGTGCTGAGTTGCTTCTTTACCTCACTCCTCTCTTCTCCCACCTATAAGAGTGGGAGCTGGGAAATGGATGGGGTTAGTGACATCTTCAAGAGGTGTAGCTATACACTGAGGAAGGCCACCCTCAGTTTTTAAAAATGGGTAGCTGTTTTCAGGGAGAAAGATCTTCTAAACCCGTGTAGAGTGAAAGGCAGTTAAAAGCTTCCCAGATCCTTGCTGTAACAGTTTGTACTTGCCCTCTACTGACTTCATTGTCTGCACAAGGCTCTGGGTTTTGGCACGTCAGTAGTTCAACATTAAGAAAACATAGGTCTCATTCTGTCTCAGTCAAACTCCATGGGGATAAATAGTTATATGGTGGTGGAGAGCAGGGCTGCATCATCAGGTGAGCTGATCTAGCCACCAAGTTATGACAGTGTCATCTACACAATTAAATATAGTCTCATTCCCTCAAGAGCTTCAAAATAAATGCAAAAGGAATTTATGATTTTGTTGTTGTTGTTGATTTCTGCACTTACCAGACAGAAATGAACTGTTTTCCTGTAGGTCCAGGTAAGTTTCTGCCAGCACTATTAGAGTGTTTAGGAAGGTTACCATTCCTGCTGTATCCATTCGACCTTGTGGAAATTTTGCCAGAATAAGGAGTGTTGTATCAGATACATTGTATTCCTGTCCCCCTAGAGAATGAATTGATCCTAACTAAATGTACTGCAAATATTATCTACTGTACTGGTATGAAATCTAATGCTTTGCTGAGAATGGCTTTGGACACTTTCCAGATAAGCTGAGATTGGTTTGATGTGGGTGAGGTAGACATTTTTATTTTCTTTGTAAGGTCTTGTAATATTCGTCACATTTTGGAGTGCAGAAAAAAGTACTTTCTTCTGCAGCTGCTTGCCATGGTGCCTGAGTAATGAGAATTCATAAATGCTGCACTGGGTATGCAGCAGTGCTGGAAGCAATGAAATGTGTAATTTGGGGATGATGAACACTCTAATATTGGGACTAATATAAGCAGTATAAAATACCTTTTTGGGTGATCACTGCTAGGCAACTAAGGGAAAACCTGAAAACATAAAAATTTCTTATGGTATTTGTTGATATTTCCTATTTGCTGTCAGAATCAAATAGTAGAGTGGCAAGTACCACGTTGGTTTGAATAGAGAGAAAATATCAAATGTGGAGTAGCTGTCACTTTATCAGGACAGGGGAAAAAAATACGAGGGAAGGCAGATGCAATATGTTCTCCATCAAGCGGTGCTGTCCGGATGGAGCTCAGTGTCTTGAAGAGTCCCAAGTTATGCATGTCCTTTTTAGGTTCCCCTCATCTTCTGGCCCATTGTTTTGCAAATATAACATGAGCTCGATGTCTTTATTCCCTGGTATATTGTAAAGTGATGTAGAATTGTTCTCTAGCTGTTGTAGTCTCTTTCTGATGAGTGCTTTTCTCTTACAGTTCAGGAATCCAAAGGCATCACTCCATACCAGGCTCTCATATCTGATAAAGCACCTTCAAAAGAAAGGAGAGAGACACTGTCAAGAGTTTTACAGGGCTCTACAGATCAATGCTGAACAGCTGTATAATGACCTGCCAAGCAGGAAAATCTTGAGTAAGTTGATTTGTAGGTTGAATGAGTGGTGGATTTCCTCATCAGTCTATTAGGAAACCTCACTTCAGATGTTCTGTTCAGGTTATTTAAATAATTTTTTTGAACATATGGATTCCATCTGACTGGTATTTTCAGAAAGCCATTAGGGGATTTGACTGCATAGTTTTTGTTATTTGTTGATGAGTGTGGGCTGTTCAAAAATTTTGATAGCCTTGGAAAATGAGCCTGTGTGTTTGAAACTGTTTAAGTGCTCATATAAGACAACAATATAACTCATATGAAGGACAATTTCTCTTTTTGTAACCATTGGACCTTCATGGTTTTTTTTTTTTTTATTTCCTCTGTGTTTATTCTGACTTGTAGCAAATAAAAACATTAGAATAAAATAACCTCAGATTTGTTAAGCTGAAAAACCTGGTGGCCAAGAAGCTTTCCTTTCCCTCACTCCTTAAATCACCCAGTTGTGTCTAGTTTAAGATGGAGCAAACATTGTTAAATCATGCTTCATTCATGGGCCCTTGCAATGCTGAACTGTGATATCAATTACTTAGGACTCATTCTGTGCATCTGACATGCCTGACTGATGTCCATAAAACTGCCCGCCAAAAATATATATATGTATGTATGTACTTCATAAGGACTGAAGCCCAAACAGATTTGGCTCTATACTGCAAAGGAGCTCATTTCTCTAAGGAAAAATATCAAGCCTGGCTTGCTGTGTGTTGGTTTTTCTTTTTTTCCCCACCTAGTGAACAATGTTCAAAATGGACAGGAAATATGTTTAGGCCTCCATCATACAGAAATGTCTTGAGCAGCTTGAGGGAAAGCTCCTGCGTATAAGTTAATGAAGGTGCAAAGGGACTGCAGTTTAAGAAGTCCTTAAAAAATATGTAATAGCACTAATGCTTCACTGGCCAGTTGATTTCTAGTTACAGGAAACTCCACAGTTATGTGCCAGGCAAAGTTTTAGTAATGTGGGTCAAGTTCCATTTAGATTCAAACTGTGACATCAAAAGTCCATAGGTTTAAAAAAAGCAAACAAACAAAAACCACTTTTTTTTTTTTTTTCTGGAGTATGGCATGCAAATAGCAATTAAAAAAAAAAAGGGCATGCAAAATTGTAGTTACCTTTTAAGATACAGCATTGTCTAGCTTTGTTCAGCCTTTCATTTTTGAAGGAAAATGTTTGTGTCTATCCAGCACAAATACATAACACCTGGAAGACTGCACCATTTCACCGCCTGCACAGGGAGGCTACAAATTACACGCAGATCTCCAAATCCTATATCCCAACGCCCTTCAACAGGGGAAGTCTGGGCCCATCCCTGCCTCAGAATCTAGAATCTCAGCTGAACATGAATCCCTATTGATTCAGCCTTGCAGCAGCTTTAAGGTAGTGCTTTTGATCTGCTATTCACCTTGCAGAAGTCATGCCCCTTTAGAGAACAGGATCTTGAATCAAATAGTCTTGGATCTATCATTTTTACCTGAGGTAGAGGTGAAGGGCAACAGGTTTTTCTGCCAGGCTGGCTAGAAGGCAGCAGACAGCCTTTAGTAATTAAGAGCAACTTAAGAAGTCTTAGCGTAGTCAGTAAGAATATAATTTCAGGTGTGTATTGATGGTTTGAGAATTTAAACTCTAATGTTCAATAGCTCTTTTTATCTTCTACGAGCCATTTCTGAAAATGGGTCTTAACATGTCTGTACACATTAGCCAAGGCCTGACTACATCCCATATGGATGGTCTGAGTTCAGCTGGGTACTAGAAATAGCACAGCTGTGCACAAGTTCATCCGCACCCCTAAAACTCACACTGGAAGCTGTGCAGATGTTGGGAAGATGACCCCTCACACTGCATTGTGCTGTTGTCACGCCTGGACAGACTAGCAGGAAGGAAACTTGCACAGGGCATCTGAGCAACTTTTTTGACTGTTAGCTAGAGCATGAATGTGCTCATCCCTGCACCTTGGTTAATCTAGAGAGCTTTCACTCAGGGAGCCACGTGAGTAGGCGGGGTGAGGGCCGCCTCATGTTCAGGCAGCACATAACAAGTACACGTGCTGGGGCTGCTTCACAGCAAAAAGAGAGCTTTCATGGTGCCCCCAAACTGTTTAGCTGCAATTGCGTTATGCAAAGGGACTCCCAGTATCAGTCATAAGTCATTAAATACTCTGTCTTGGTACGCTCTCCTATATCGCCGTCCTCAGAGTGATAAGAATAATTTAGATAACCGAGTTAAAACAATACTACATGGTGAGATTCTGCAGTTTCCTTGTATCAACCTGAGAGGGAAGTAACGTGATTGGAGCGTTCGCATTAATGTGTTTGCTGCTTCTTACGAGTTCTGTAACTAAAACAAGTGTCTGCATTCTGGATTGAATGGCTTATAAACATTTGTGCAGCATATTGAGCTAAAACCACAAATTATTTTATTCTTCAGGAAAAGCTACCTTTTCAATATAAGCTGTTATTTCTCATTTCAGTGAAGTTGAATCATTTTGAATATTACAGGCGTTATCCTTCAGACCTCCAACTGTACAACTTTTTATGTTACTCAAATGTTACTCATAGGATTAGTCAATTTTATATAATTTATCACAGAGATTTACAGAATTGACACTAAAATTCGTAAATGTGAAGAAAAAGGGAATTCCTAACATACGGACTTTGTTCTAAATACAGGTCGAACTGAAACAAACAGGCTTATAAACACCTGGAAAACTTTTGGTGAGGACACTGAACTGTGGCCAGGGCAGAGGTCTGCCATAACATATGAAAAACATTTTCTACAAAGGAGAACCTTTCAAAGATTTCTCTTTCATTGCAAAAACAGCTTCAAGATTTGTGCTAGAACAACATTTCTTTTCTTTGCCTCAAGTGTAGTATTGCAAGTGAAATGTTTAGCAATGTCCCCGAATTCCCACTAGAGGGTGAGGAAGGCACACGGAATGGACAACGTTGGAGCTACTGAAGCCAAACAGGATTTCCATGCGACTCGGAAAACGTTTTTATTTCTCTCATAGCTGACATGGATTAGAAAGATAAAGGATCAGTTCAGTTCTACACAATGATAGCCTGACAGAAGTGCAGAGTTGGCTGTTCTCTCTCTGTGAACTGTGAGGATTTCTTTGCTAGAGCATCTAGAGAGGACATCCCTCAAAATGGGAAGGCTACGTAAGATTGGCATTGATGCAGAGCGCACGTGGAGGCTCTGCAGCAATCCTTCCACCTTCCGTGCGACTCGAGCTCTGCAACAAAGTGGTTCAGATGTATCTGTTCTGCTTGGGAGCCTTGCTCTGTCACCCCCCAAAGAGGGATGTATGTAAGGTGGGAGACGAGTGTTCCCTGTCTGATGCTGTCTGAGGGCAGGTGTACAGGGCAGCTTTCCAAGACACCTCACCTAGCATCAAATTGTTGTGCTGAAGGAGAAAATATGTTTAAACCGGACTGTCAAAAAATTGACAGTCAAATTTGAAACTCTCACTTCGTGTGTGTGTGGTTTTTTTTTTAAGCTCTCTTGCCCACAGAGAAGTTTAGATGAAAAAGTTGTTTTGAAGATTCATGAAGCATTAAAGAAATGTCCTTCCTCTGCCATTTCAGGTGATAGCAGCATTCCCTGGTGTTGCCTGCACCTCCAGGGGACAGTGCTATCTCCATATACGTACACAGAAGGTGCCCCTAAAGGAACATCCTCTCCTTAAAAGCAGCTGCAGATCTCTCTGCCCAAAGCAGAGGTGGAGGCTCAACTTCACCTGGTCTGTGCACATGAACATACAAGAAATGGGAGGAGAATCAGCCTGGGCTGTTCTAGCGGAAGAAAGATGCTGCTTGGATACTTTACTCCACACCTGCTTTCTTAGTGTCCTCTCACCCATCCTATTATGCTTACAGACCAAAGGAGAGCCTAAATGCCTGTTCTTTCTCAAGCACTTCCAAAAGCTGTTCCATGGTTATTCCAATAAGTTACAAGTGCAGAGGGCTAACCTGGAGCAACCCTGCATGGGAAGTCTCTATATAAGGGAAAAAAGTAGCAATATTGCAGCTTTCTAAATTCTTTTATTTCAGATAAATGGCTTTATTATTGGTAACTCTTGAAAATCTTGTCTTAAGGTCAACCTTCTTTTCTCCTTGATTTTGCAGAAAAATATTACCTAGGGGCAAAAGTTATTTGTGCCAAATGTTAGCACATGGTACCTACAGATTTCAAAAGAAGCTGAGAGCTTCTTTTATGTATTTAGCTGAGAGCAGAATTTGGGTAAATAATCTGTGCCAAGCAGTTTCTCCTAAGTGCTTCATCTGCCAGATATATTCATGCCTAGAGATCTGCTCAAGAACAGAAAGGATGGTGATGCATTAAATCAGAGGGTTGTTTTCAGATTAGCACATACTTTGGCTCACAAATATTTTTTATTTATCACAATGAAAGTTTCTGACATTATGGAAGGATTAGCGCCTGCTTTTCTCACTTGTAGAGCAGTCAAATTGATTCCCAGTACTCAAGTGTGCCAGTGGTTTTCAGTAGTTGTCCCTCGTGTCTGAATGCAAGTACTGCTATGTGTAACGTTACTTACGTGGTTAGAGCTTAACCAGATCAGAGGTGTTGCAGCAACTGTTTATAGCTATTTATAGTACATTCAAATGACTATGTGACTGTCTTTTGATCAAAATATATCCAGATTTAACTGTAACAACAATTTACTTTTGGAGGGGCTAATATTTCTTGTCAAAATTGGATATTTTTCTGAAATGTGGTATTTTGCAGAATTTTGCATGTACTGATTATGTTTGTGTGTTTGCTTGAGCTGAGTACTAACTTCTGATGTATTGCTTTTATTTCTAGAAACCACAGATTCCACAGAGATAGACACTGACAAGGAGAAATGTATGCTAAAAGACAGGGGTAAATAAATGCATACAGTCTCACTTTACGGAATGGTTTTTCAGATGATGATGCAATATATTTTATCACGTGACTTGCTTTTCATGTAACAAATAGTTTGTTTTATGATGTCTTTACTGTCACCATTTAAGTGGAATTAATGGAGGAAAACTTACTGAGCTGCTGTTAAGGAAACTGGTGCCAAGAAATTCAAGAGACTGTAGAGTTTAATCAATGTTTACAACGGTATTTTTACTTATGTTGTTTTAGCTAAACTCTTCATTTCTTATGATTTCTCAGTGCTTGAATAATAAGGGCTATTCAGCTGCTGCTGCTGTGATTTTGCACAGGGCCATCAATTTTTTTTGGATAACTTTCAATTTTTTTAATTTTTTTTTAAGCTTTCAATTTAAGTACAAATCATTTGAAAACACAGACAGAAAGGAAGATGAGCAGGGGTGAACTTAACATGTTTTCCTAAGGAAAATATATTTAATTTTTTTCCTCTTCTTTTATTTTCAACACCCAGATTACAGAGGCAAATATTTTATTCACTGAAAGATATTTTGAAAAGAAATTGAAGAGCAGAAGAAAATGAAAGAATGATGAAGAATTTTTTGAAATTCATAACGAACTCTCTTATCATTTAAGTTTTAGTTGATGTTTTATTTAGAAATTTGCATTCAATTATGAGAGAGTAAAAGCACCTTATATTAAATGTCCCTTTTTGGCAGTTCCCCCTATGAGAGAAGACTGAATTGAAGGGCAGAAACACAGTTTAACTCAATATATATTTTTGTTTGTGCGGTCATTTCTTTCAATATTTAACCACATTGCTGTTCAGATTTTTCTCACGTTGCAACTGCTGACTGCAACATAGCAGTGCAGGAAGAACAGACAAGGTGCTCAGAAATGAGAAAATGAAATAATTTCTGTTCTTCCTCATGCTGATGAAAGAGCCACCATCGGACTGGAGGTTGTTCAGCTGCTAGCGACCCTCCCTGGGACGTTACATCTGAAAGAGCAAATAAGTCCTTGCTTCATTGCTGTTTCTTTAATGTCTGTGTCCGGGTGATTGGCTCCACTGATTTGTTAGTCTGGAGTATGTTTTTCCTTAAATGTACAGGTGCGGTTTAATTGTAGCTGTGTTCTATTCATAGTGAAGTCGTAAATACAAATAGAATATTGGATGATAAAGAAGATATAAATCTTTCTGAGGCTTTTGTGTATGGATAAGTATGAATTAGAAAGGTTTTATGGAACATCAATACTGAACGTCAGCATTAAACTGCATGTAATTCCAGACAGACACATTAAAGCAAAGTTTCCAGTGAGAGATTTGAGGTATGCGTGTGGCTCTGCATTTCAGAATTGTAAACAGGAACAAGAATATTTGCTTTTGTCATGAAAATGTAATTTGTGGAACATCTGTATGTATAATTACATACAGTCCCTTCGTGCTCCATTTTATATAAAGGTGTGCATAGATGCTATTGAAATAAGTGAGACATACAGCTACAGGAATAAAGAAAGTCCTGTGTACTAATTGCAAACAAGGCAACTGAACTGATGGCTGGCATTGACTGGGCTTCTGGCATTGGTTCCGTTTTCCTTTTCTGGCATTAGTTATTTTTATGGGGCCTGATCCTGCACACTTTTTTACAAAAAGATGACTTTGCGTGATTGAAGCCAGTGGAACTTGACAGTGCTGTCTCCACAGCAGGACGCAGGGAGAGCCGCAATTTCCTTATTAGGGAAAAAGGAGATAGGCACAAGGCAAAAAAGGGGAAAAAGCAAAACCCTAAAAACCTGCTTGTAAGGGACTGCAGTCTCATGTAATGTATTTTCACAGTACTCTTATTCAAGGGGCAGTACACTGACCCAATGGAGGCAATTTATGGAGTAAAACACTACATTGTGTGGGTGAGGTCCCAGTAATCTGGCTAGTATTTTGTTGTAGTGTTTAAAGTTTTTCTTAGCACAAAGTTTTAGACTAAGAAAACATCTAAGGAAGCTCTCACTTCAATTTAGTAGAATACAGTTAGGTGAACAGGCGAACAGTGAATGGTGTCAGAGTAACTGTAGTAAAAATTAATTGCAGTGTAGTAAATGTACTTCATAGTACGTTAGCTACAGCACATACATAATTGTGAATGTGTTAGCTTCATTTGAATACACTTAGTTATGCATATGAATAGCAACTGATGATTTATGAACTGAGATAAACTTCCACTTTCTGTTCTGTCCTAATGGATTCCCTTTTTCATTTTCTCTAGGTCCGGTGTTTTTCCTTGCTTGTTTCAGTGTGGCTGCAGGATTTGCATTAGTTTGGTATTGTTGTCACTCAGGTAATCTACCCTGGTGTTTTTTCTCTCGATTGCCTTTAGCACGTGAGTGGGGAGAGCAGCGTGCTTCTTGATCTAACACGGCTTACTTAATAGAGCGGGTCAAGGTGTCATCATTCATTAATGAGGTTAGGATACAAACTGCACGTCAGGCATGCCGAGGTATAAATAATGGATAGTTTGCCTACAGAGGATGCCAAAACAGGGGCTCTTTTTAAAGACAGCAGTCATGTGAGCTCCTGTTGCTATAGCAATGGGTCGTGATTCCCAGCAGACTTGAGGCAGAGGCAGGAAAACAGACCCAAACCTCCTGCCTTCCGCACCCTTTGGGAAATGTCAAAGCACGACTGGTTCCAGGGCTGTGGGTCTCGGCTCGGCCGCTGAGCCCGAACAGCTACAGCAGTACCTCTGCCGCTGGCTCTGGGTGCTCGCTGTCCTTGCCGGCTGCCGCACAGCAGCTGGGGAGGGACCTGCTCAGCCTCCCGGTCCTGCCGGCTGCCCTCCCAGCACCGCTGCCGTGGCGGTGCTGCGCAGGAAGGCGTTGGTGCGTCCCCACGGATGGGCGCCAGTGGGAGCGGGCAGCTGGTTCGGAGGGATCGTGTTCTCTTGTCTTCACGCGGTGTGGGAAGGGCCAGTCTTCTGTAGGTGGGGAGTGGAACCCAGACTTCGTTCTGGATTAGCGCCTTCTGCTCCTCATACCCCGCTCACAGCTGGGCACTGCTGTTTTCTCTTTTCCTGGAGCTGTCGGCTGCTGTCCCTGGTCCATAGCACCAGCTCATGGGCGATTCAGGTGACCTGAGAGTCTGGGATGTGTTACCCTTCACTCCCAGATCAGAGGCCCTCAGCTGGGCTTTCCATGGAGTCAGGGTTTAAGATTCATAGGGAACCATTAGACCATTGAGGTTAACCCTTGTGCTTCCTTAGCTGCCATCACCTCCCGTCATCAGGTTCAGTCACCAGCATTTAACAGAAGCATTGTCATAAAAGCGCTCACAGACCAGTACAAAATGAATAAAGGGGAGGAGAATCCATCATTCCCCGATCCCAGTTAATTGTCCATTGCATTAGAAGTGTATGTTTTACAAATTCAATTGTTTTCAGCTCCAGTTTATCATTTTTGTTATGCCTTTCTCTACCAGGTCACAGAGCCCTTAATCCCTTGTTTCTGTGCCAGCTGACTCTTCCTGTTGTCTCCCTGTGGAGGTGCTGGTGCCTCAATGACTTGAGTGAGTCTGTAAAATAAGCAGCTAAAGCTCTCCAAGTCTTTTGTTCCAAGGCTCTTTTTTCTAGTTTTTGTTACTTTCCTGTATCTATGCAGTGTCTCGATGCCCCCTGTGTAACAGGGCCACCAGACCTGGATGTGACGTTCCATGGTCACATCACCCAGGGCCATGCTCAGGTGCAAAACTGCCTCCTTACCTAACTCAGTAACCTCCTGTTTGTGTCTGAAATTGCAGCGGTCCTAACATTCATCGTTATCCTGTCTTGGCAGTCGATGCATACAATATTGAAGGAAACAGGCTTTCCTCTAGAGTAATTTTTGTATTGATTTTTATTTTTCCTAGATGCTGCTCACTAGCTAGAATGAAATTTAACTGTGTTCATGTTCTCTCTTTCCTCCCATCTTCATTTCTCTTTTAGATACAAAAGTCATGGGAAGAGCCAGGAGAATCTTGGGCTTTTCTCCTATTATCATAGGAAGACACGTTAGAAATATTTGTATGTTGTATTTGGAAGACATATCAAGAAATTAAGGAAAAGCTGCCTCTTCGCTTAGACATCTGTACGGTATATCTGCCAAGGGAAGACAACGGTGCATGAATATTAATGTACTATACTCTCATACCAAAGATTTTATTAACTAGCTTCATCAATAATTGTGTTGCCTCAAGATGTATTCAGAATTTCAGCTATATATGTCCTTCCTTATGGGAATGGACCATTTATTTTTGTAAATGCTTATTTTAAAATATTTATCATTTGGATAAAAGTATTTTTAATACAAACTTTAAAATGATATCCTAACCGATCATGGGTCTTAAGCCGTGTTTGCATATATGTATTTTGTACTGAAATGAAGGAACACAACTGTTTAAAGAATGCTAGCCTGTCTTTTATGATAATTAATTTAAGAAAAGCACTTAAAACCCACATGCACTCAAAGCCTTACTAAGAAATGGATCTCCATCTCAGGATTGTCTGTTTTGTCTAGATCCTTTATCCTTACTACTTGAGCTCAGGTGGGCACTGGCACCCACAAAGCTTTTCAGTGCCAGTTATCTTTGTGTATGCCTAATCCTTGCCATGTTTTCTAATCCTCCTGTTTGTGCCTCATCGTGCTCATGTGCAGCTGTTCATCATGGTTTGAATGCAGTGGAGCTCCTGCAGGCTAGTGCCCTGCCCACGGAGGGTCTTGGGGTCTGGAATGCCTGATCTGAAGCACTTGAAACTACCAAGATTTTTCAGATTTAGCTTTGTCTTTGCCAGTGAGATGTTTTGGGGACTGTACATTCAAGAAACTGAAGTAATCCACAGTATTTTGCAGGGACTTAGTATTGTGATTTTTTTTTTTTTTTGTATTGTGGCTGTGAGAAGTGACATTTTCAGTGGGTAGTTCTTCAGTTGCCTGCTCAAGAGCATAAGGAACTTGGGGAGACCATGTCCCTGTCCTTGGTGAGAAAGATGCTTTGTGGCTTCTCTTTTGCTGGAATGCAACTTCCAGATCAAATTGAAAGCTGTTAGAATTTTGCATGGGAACCTTCAGTGCATGGTAGCTTGTGATGTAGCTGCAACTTATTCAGGTGACTGTGCTTCTGGAGAAACTAAGTCATTCGAAGTGTTTTTTCTCAAAATAACCAGACCAAAGATTGTCTTCCAGCTTTAAACTTTTTGTGCTATAAAAATGTCATCATTTTCTCCAAAGCAACTAATCCTGTAGTTACTGTATTTCTTTCCAGGACAACACTCGCCAGATATTGTAGCAAGGGTGTAGTCCAGAGGAGGAATTGGGTACAGGGCTGAATTTCCAAATAAAAGACCCAAAGAGTATTTTCAGGAAGTGTCTGAGTGACGAAAAAGGGCTCAAAGTACCCCAATTTTACTGTTCTGACAGAATGTTTTTATCTACTGCCTTGTAGTGACTGAGGCAAGAGCCAACCCCAAGCAGACGTAGCCACAGTCTGCAGCAGACTCTCAAATCTTGAGAACAGACAGTGCATCCTGATGGTCATCACTGCTGGGACTGCAGCTCACCTGGAAACATCCAAGCGAAGTGAAATGGGCTGCAGCCTGGTTGTGGTACTGCCGCAACCATGCTTAAGCCAGCACCAGCCGTCTGGCCAATCCTTCATTCTCCCCCTCTGGGGCAGGGTGAGCCAAGCTGCTGGGTTTGTGCTGCTGCCGGCACCTGAAGCAGCTGCTTTTGAGCTGGCCTGGCTATTTTTACACAGCCGCAGCCACTCCTTTGCAGAGCCGGCGTTTCAGTAACAGCTCCCCTGGTGCAACTGTGCGGCTCTCAGCAGAGCAGTGTGTTGTGTAGGCAGACGTACCCCAAGATCAGCAGTGGGCCGCGGGATATTATAAACCCCTAATAGCCTGATTGGTGCCGCATAAGATGCGAAATGATACAAATGCCTGGCAAACAAAATAACACCCAGCAGAGCAGTTTGTTTAGACTTCTTTTCCCCTGCCTCCATCCTACTATCTCTTGTGTCTGCTTAATCTAATCTCCATGGGGAATCTTACTAAGGAGAGAACTGTGACGGAGCCGAGAGCGTTTCCTATAGCGTTGCCAAACAGCTCTGCTTTGGGCACGCCGCGAGGCTCTGCTGCCCATGTTACACCATGAGCTGCTGCTGCGCTGCCTTCCATCCTGGGAAGGGCTTTATTAAGTTCTGTTGTTTTCACTGTGCTTTGCCTTCTGTTTAAAGTGACAACAGGTTGTTCCTTCTCCAGCAAACCATCTCTGATTTATAGCATTTGGAATGAATTGTTACTCTCCCCGCTTCTACTTTAATCCTATAGCAGTCCCATTTTAAGGGACTAGAAAAAATACTTCTGAAATCCAAGGGGGTTTTAAATCTTTGCCTTGAAGCCAACTTTGAAACCTCATTAGGAGAACAGTACTCCATTTTACATGAAAAACATTATTCAAAATAATTGCAACAGTCACATCTCATTTTAAAGCAAAACCAGGTCTCATGCTGCTAGGCAGATTCCTTCTGTTTAGGTTATCCACCATGTCACCCTTTGAGTAACAGGTTGCAAATTGTTGTGAGCTGTTGTTTCAACACTGAAACCTGCAGAAGCTGTCAGTGCCTTGCTTAACCTGAAGGTGAGACCCTGCTGTACTTGCTGGTTTGAGGACAGCCAGCAGTGCCGGGAGCCCTCCCAAGTCCGAACTGCCCCAGGAGCGCAGCGGCTGTGCAGTAGCCCATGGTCCTCCCGGTTCCTTACACCGAGTGGCTTTCTTGAGCCTTTAAAACCATAGGGAATAGGAAAGTCTGCTGAAGGCTATGGCTGTATTTCTTCCCTTTCTGAGGTTGCTTGAGATGAGGATGCCTCTCAGGAATGAAAAGTCCAGAACAAGCCATCCCCTGGGCTAGGGCTGGGAGGAGGGAGGAAAAAGAAGCTCAGATTCATCCCGGTGTTGTTAGTGACAGGACCTGACAGCAAAGAATAGAAAATAATCTGTTCCTTTATCAGTGCTAGTTTTTAATTTAAAAACTGACGCTAGCTATAAAACTGTTGTGTGCATAGGTTTGTGTAATATGTAGTCTCCAGAGAAAGCAAGGACTAGGCTCCTTTCCTTCCTTCCTTTTCCCTGCACTGTCATAGTCCTTAAAAAAGGCTTAAGTTGGGCAGAACTTCAGTGGGTGTTTTGTAGTTCTTTGGGGTAGAACAGAGCGTTGCAGGTGAGCCTGTTGGGAGACATTTTTTTCCTTGAAATTTTTTCTTTCAGGAACAAATGCCAAGGTTTAATATACTTCTCCACAAGTGTGTCTGTGCAGCAAACACAGATGGATGAAGTGATAATTCTGTATTCGGTTCCTGGAGGAAGCACGTATATACCTGCTTGGGAGTCAGGTCCTTCTAGGCAAGCAGTTATTTACTTCAAAATAGATTAAGTGGGGTCCTGGATGAGCCTGTCTAGCTGCAGATTTCCAGCTTCCCTGTCAAGTCGAGAACAGCTTGGCATTTACTGCTGAAGATGCGCTGGTGTTCAGGAACGCACCTAGCTGCATGTGCAGGGAAGTTGGCCTGGCGGTGTAAAATTCCGTAGGTGGCTGAGTGTGCAGAGGATGGAGGCTATTCTTGTAAACGCCGTGGTAAACATACAATAGACATAGAGGAGCTAATAAAAAACCAGCCATAGTTTCAGCTTACCTTCTCTCACCTTTTGCTACTCTGTTTGGAGAAGAAAAATGTTTGCTTTTCCCCTGCAGCATTAGCAGCATCATAGGCTAAGGAGCCAAGCAGCTATGAAAGTCAGTGATCCTCATCCAGAGGGCTGAATATAGCGCTCAGGAAGGAGATGGACAGGGAGAACTGTGGTCACCGAGGGTGGGAGTGTGCAGGCTATCGGACAGCGCCAGCACGGGCTGCGCTGTGCAGCCGTGCCTCCTGCAAGGCTTGCTGTGGCTCCCTTGCTGCTGCCGAGCTGTGCGTGAATCCTGAGGGGAGTGGAGGACTCCTGATACCTAGCCAAAAGTCATCATCCTTCCCTGCTTTTTCTCATGAAGGGCCTTTCTGGTTTTAAGTAAAGCTGGGCTATCCCTGGTTGTCTTGGTCGTAGTGCCCAGGCTACCTAGGTTCCAGCAGGAGAGCTGGCCGGTGTTGCAGCCCCCGCGCGGCGAGCAGGCAGCTGGTCCCAGCTGTGTGAATAGTTAAGGCAGGCTGGCTGGGCTGTCTGCATCCGAAGGGCTGGGAAGCAAAGTGACAGATCATACTGTGAATTTGCACAACTCCATTTAAAGACAGCCTGCTATTTAAAGTACTTCAGTGGAGGATGGTGTGCCTGCAAGCGAGAGCTATAATGAAGTGATGATTCACTCCGGGGCACGCGGGGCTATTTGATAGCTGCTGCCTGCAGTGTTCGAAGCTGCCAAGGCAAAGCTACCTTTCTTGTTTCTTTCATTTGTGATTTTTTTCTCATACTGTAATAAATGAAAAACATTAAAACATTTGGTCGACAATTGCAGTTATGGATGCTTTTCACTGCTGTTCTGCATACACAAATGTTAGTCCAGAAAAATGCCTTGCCTTAGCTGTGTAAGCAGTGTTGCTGTTACAGAAAGAAATGAAAACAGTTTGCTGCACTTGACATGGCCTGTGTTTGTAATCATTTATCCTCACATATGTTTTCTTTAATTCTACAGAAATTAATGGCATTTTTTTTTAATGGGGTGAAGCTGCCAATTAAATTGTAATAAAATCTGTACCGAGAGAAAAGTGCTGCTGTGTATCGCGTGTGATGTGCTTTGCTCCCCTCTCAGACGTGCCCCTCAACACCTTGCCCTCATGGTGGCTGCCTGCCGACTCCTGCTCTCTAATGGTTGATATTTGCTTTTGGCCATTTGTGGCAAGATTTTTAACGTTTCCAGCTGGTATCAAAATTCTTTTCAGTTTTTCTGCTTAACCTACTGTGTGATCTGAAATCAAACACAATACATGTGCAAAGCCTGGTGTCTCTTGGTGAAGCCCTGGCTTGGTGTCGTTTGGACAGCCCCATGAATCCTCACCCATGGAGGCTTGCGTGGGGCCTACAGCTGCTTTGCAGGAAGTGACTCAGACACACGACTGAACTTGAGGGTTACCTTGACCACCCGAAAAGGGACTTCAGGTGGCAAGATCATGCAGACAGACTTGTTGCTGGCCTGTTCTTTTGTGAGACCTTCAAGGAGGGATCTTGGTCGAGGTAAGTGATGACGGACAAGAGCGATCTTGTTGAGCCTTTGCTCTCCCTTGGAAAGAAGGTCTCTTTCCCCCCCCGGCCGACATGAAGCTCTCCTGGGTAAGAGGGAGAGGAGCAGCTTTATGACCAGAGGATGTGCTTGTGGTCGCACTGAGCAGGCACGTGGTGTCCAGACCCCCTGCAAGGGAGGTCTTGTGCCAGCATGAGGAGAAGGGAGCAGTGCCGAGCTTTTGTCATGGGCATCACCATGTCTTGGATGTGCATGAGAAATGAGCACGGCCGCCGGCTGCAGCCCCTGGTGGTACAGCCCCTGCCCCGGGGCCTGCAGCTCTGTGGTAGCTGCAGTGCCAGAAGGAGCAGGCAGCCACTTGCAGCGTGGGCTGGTGTGGTTTTATGGGAGAGAAGGACAGAGCGGGGCCCTGCCTCGCCACATGTGCAGAAGAGCATTTCAGGTGAATCCCGAGCTGCCCTTTCTATTTTGGAGCACAGGCCACGGTAGGCTACAGTTGCAAGAAAAAGCTTTCTTACATTTTGGTGCTGATAAATCTTTAATACCATCGTGCCCAGTAAAGCAAAAACCTTTCAGAGCTGGGCTGTGCCTCGCTGGCTGCTGATGAGGGAGGCAGCTGTGAGCCACCGCAGCCATGGCACCCCAGCAGCCGCCGGCCCCCCAGGCACAACGCAGCCTCCTGGCACGGCTGCACGTGTGCACGCGGGTTTGCACATACCAAGCGCAAGAGCTCTCAACCATCTTCAGCAGGAAAATGTTCTGTCACTCTCAAGTGCTGTTTTACTTTAAAACACTGGTCCCACAGCCCTGCACTGCTGTCCTGTCCCTTCCCTGCAGCCACCTCCCTGCGGCACCGAGCGAGCATCTTTCCTGATGCAGGTGTCTCGCTGCTAGCAGAGATTTAAGAAGGCTCCCAAGGGCAAAGTGGGCTCTGGATACTTGCAGGGAGGGAGAGGAGGCAAAAATCTGCCTGCTCTCTGCCTGGCTCCCTGCTACAGGGGGCAGGGACCTGTGTCCTGCATCGGTGCCCTGACCGCTGGCACGGGAAATGGGGACACAAGTGAGGCTGAAGCTGCAACAAGCAGCAGGGACCAGGGTTGGTGCTGCTCTCAGGCTTATTCCTGTGTACCCAGAGAGGAAAACCTGGCATCCACTACTGGTTCAAATGCTATAGTTTGAGGCTGTTCTGTGGCTGAGCAGCAAGGTGCCGTTACAGCCTCTGGAGGCTGGGAGAAGCGCGTCTTCCCTCGGAGGCCCCTGCTGTGTCCCTACAGCTGGCTTGGGCTCACTCCTATCTACCAGCGCTGCTTTGCCCAGCATCCATTCCCTCCCCCGAGGAGCTTGTCCGGCCAAGAAGTGGGAAGGGACAAAGATGCTTTACGGCAGGTAGGAGCCAAATTCAAAGTCCAGTTATAATGGGTAAACTGACTGGCTAACAGCATTTTTAAAATCACTGTTGTTTCATATGAAAGACTTGCAAATGCATGTTTTGGTGTGTTCCCAGGCTGAAAGGCAGGGAGCACTGTGGGGCACAAGTGAAGCCTGTCTGGACTAGCACAGAGTTGTTAGGAGAAACAAAGTAGGAAGGCAATTTCTCACTCAGAGCTGAGTGAAATTCAGCCCTTGGACGAGCGCAGGCTGGTCCTGACCCCGCAACAGCATTGAGACTCACTCTTCCATTGCACCTTGCCTCTGGAAACAAAGGGCACTTACAGATCAAGCAAAACAGTAGTGACACCAGGTGTAAATGTGCCAGCATCTTGATTCGATAACTGTGGTCCCATAGACCAGTGATGTTCTCCAGAGGTGGTATGTGATGAGACCTGCCATAGGGCTTTCCAACCTCATCTGTATCAGCATGGAAAAAAAAAAAAAAAGTTTTACAGAGCATGAAGAAACCTGGTAGAGCAGAATATGGAACAACACAGGCCTGCCATAGCTTGCTCTCACACCGAGCCATGTAGTATGTATGATATGGTTTGATTTTGTCACAGTCACATCCCCAGAGTGTGACTCTCCACACGTGGCAGAGGCTGGTGACTGAACACAGCCACTGCTGCCCTGGCTCGCCTGCGGACTCGGTCTGGGGGGAACCCGTAAATACCAGGGTAAGGGCATGCTGCGGGCTCCTTCTGGAGCTTTCACAGTTCCGGTGCAAATGTGAAACTTAAGTCCTTTCCAATCATTTAAATTATTTTCATCCTTGATGCCAAACAATTGGGGTAATACCATGTAGTGATGAAACCGATTTCTTCTTAAATATTTTTGGCACCAGGCCGAATGGCTGGCAATGTTTCAGGAGTTCTGGTGTGGCTCTTTTTCCTTGGCTGCAGATTTACAATTCTTCTCCTAAATAATTAAAACCCATACCAAAAAAAGGGGGTTGGGGCTGCCTCCAAGCTGAAAGATTGGAAAGCGTGGCTTTGTTTGGGTGCTGCTCCCATGGAGCTGCGGCACTCACCTGCGTGTTGTGACATAGTGCCAGGCGGGAGGAATGGCCACGAAAACAGATCTGTACTTCAATAATCCATGGAGAAGGAAGAAAGTGAGTTCAGGCTAATATGCTGCATCCAATAGCAAGGAAGGTAATTTCTTTTTTTTATTTTTTTTTTGTCATTTCCACACAGCACCCTGTTGGAGGTTGGACCATAGCTGGTTATGTATTCTTCTTTAAAAGATTGTGTTCCATGTCGTCCACTGTTTACCACAACACATGCTGCAATGACTTGTGGCTCCCCCTCCTGATACACATGTGACAGCCAGGAACCATTAGAAATGGCGGGTTAAGGCTGCGTGTGTGCATTTAGCACAGAATAAAGACTCCAAACAGCCTGAAAACGCGATTTCCCCCAGCGACAGCAGCCTTCCAACACCACGCGCACTGTTCCAGCCCTGCTGTGGCTGGGCACGCAGCTCCGGTGCCTACTGCCCGCCAGTGACAGGGAGCAACCCAAGGGTGGGCCTAGGGATAGAGTGAACACCACCCAGCCTTGGCCAAAACGCCTGCACTGAGAGCCTGCTGTGACCATGGAGCGATTTATCTCTGCCCCCAGCACTTTCTGTCACTTGTATTACATTATTTCTTGCTCTGGTAGTGTCTTCTCTTGGCTGCAGCCTCTAAGCTAGGCCCATCAAGCACCTGTGAGCACCAGGGCCGGTGGGCTTCCCTTTAAGGCTCCGGGAGTGGCTCCCCTCCTGCCCTGCTCGTTATATAGCTCAGCTGTAGAGCGGTGCTCCCTTTTTTCCCACCCGATGGGACCTGTGGTGTGGGGCTTCCTGGTGGCTGGCTGGAGAGGGAAAGCCAAGGCTGGGGGGAGGTGGTACATAGGCAGCAGTGGAAGGAGGCAGCTGGGAGAAGAAAAAGGATTCTGGGGTCCCTAGCCAGGGAAAGAAGATCTGGTTGGACTTTTTCTAACTGTGGCAGAGGGGGAAGCACTGGTTTGAGTTTGGATGCCCTGCCAGAAGCGAAGCCATGGCCAGGTGCTGCTAATGGGAGCATGCAGAGGATGTGCCGGAGGCCCACAGGTGAGTCCTGCCGCTGGGACGGGTGCTGGGGGCAGGCAGAGGGGGGCCCAGGCGCTTCTGAGCTGTGTGTCATAAGCATGGGTGCGGTGCCAGGCCCTGGTGTGGGCTGCAGGGCTGCCTGTGGCTCCTGGCCCAGCAGCCCAGAGTGTGCTCCTGCTGACACCAGTGCTGTTCCCAGCCCGTGTGTCCCCTGTCCTGCAGCCTGGGGGCTGGGGGGACAGGTGCTTGCCTTTGTCACCTTTCCTCCTTGGAGTGTGGGACCAAGCTGCGTGCGTGGAAGGTGATGTGCGAGGATGGTACAGGTGATACTGTCCCTGCTGGGAGCATCATTGGGCTGGGGCTGTCCTGCCCCACCGCTGGCCCCTGGCTTTCTCTCCCCACCTGTGCACAGGGCACAGCCACCCCTCGGGAACACGGCACTTGAAGTCGGGGTGTTTTGGCGCACAGGGAGCTTCCTTGTCTTTGGTGGGCTTCAAAGTAGTTATTTAGCTCATTAGTAGCCCAGAGGTAGGAGTTTCTTTGCTGAGACTTTTGACCATGGTGCTTTGTGCTGTTGTATGTGAAAACTGAAATTGAAATGAAGTGCTGAGATGTTATTTCATAAATGAGGACATATTCTTGTTTGCCATTGCTGTGTAAGCTGTCTTCCAGAATACATACATTGTCCTCTGGGGTAGCTCCTTCAGGCAAAATCTGTGCCTGAGCACACGGCTGTTGTGGTCTTTGCAACGCGTGGACTTCTATGGCAGCAAGAGATAGGGCAGATAATGGCTGGCGGGCTGGCAGCGGTGGCAGATACAATCCTGACTGAGAACGCTTTGTTATTGCAGGGTCATAGTTTTGGAAATTGTATGGGAAATGCTGAGCGTGCGTTAAAATCCATACAGATGTCACAAGCGCAGGCCTGGAGGAACGCTGTCAGTGACAGCTGCTGCTCAGCATCTGGCAGGGGTCTGAAAGGGAGGGTGCTGGCTGTGAGCACCCCGGTGTCTGTGTACTGTGTGTTAGTGGGTGCCTTGATGCCGGGTATTGCAAGGCACAGATGCAGCAGCGAAGGAAGGTCAATAAATTTGTGTGTATTCAAGTGATGCGAGTCATGACTATTTCTACTAAAGAATAATAATTTATAAATAATTACCATCTGGTGGTATCTGGGGTACCAGTTGTTTCCTGATGTTGTTCTATGGGAAATGCAGTATCTATGCTATTCTTCTGTGGTATCCTCTCCTGCATGTTGGTTTAATAGTGATAATATTGTTGTCTGAAGAACTAAACAGCACTACGTCTGCTCTGCTAGACTACTTCTCTGTAGAAAGCGCAGCAATACTGCTGGTAGCATTCCGAAGATCTTGGCTTATTACTGATTTTTAATTTCTTAATGGAAGTGTAGGGTTTGTGGTGTTGGCTATGCAAAGATGGGAGACTCCATCACTCACATTTTGATATTATGTTTACCTATATAACCTGCAAATCACTTAGAAGCAAAACAGTGTCATTTAGCAGCAGTGTGGATTTCCCTGTGTGCAACCAACGAAGGAGGGAGATGGAGACGCAGCTTCTTTTAGTCTCAGTGCTCCTGATGTGCCCTACTCTGCCTCTAACCTGACTGGAGGTCTGACAATTTATTTTCAAGGAGTGGTGGTTTTAAGTGTGTAGGTTATCAGAGAGATGAGTTATATGTATGAAAACATACCATCAGTTTTCTTCTTGCCACTGGCCTGCAGTGAGGAAGCGTGCTTCCAGTGGAGCCTGCTCTCCTGTGGTTTGACAGAATTATACTCTAGGACAACGAGCTTTACACGTTGTTTTTGTTTTTCCTTTTTTTGGAAGCATGTTGTAAAACAGTGTGTAAATTGGTACCACATGTAGCATTTACTGAACCAGATAAAATTTGCAGTGGCAACACCTTTTGTAAGCTAGCAAATACAGAAAATTTGCGTAGCTTTTGGATTCTACTACTCTTCGCTGATAACTCTCTTGTAAATATTTGAATGATTGAGATTATAATGTTTCTTACAGCTGTTAACAACAAAAGAGCATCCAAGCTTTTACTGTAATGTGTAGTAATGGTGCCCTGGCCCACGGTGAGTGCAGAGCAGTGACCACCGCTGTCAGAGGGCTGTGTGTCCCTGTCCGCCTGTGCGTGTAACCAGTTTGGCAGGGCTCAGTATGGCTTGCAGGGAGACACAGTAGAAACAGAATAAAACATTTGTTAGAATGAATTAAAATGAGTAGCCAAGCCCTTCTGAATGATGGTTGAGGGTAAAACAGTAACCAGGATTATACTTTATAGTTCAGCCCAGTTTATGTACTATTCAGCTGCAGAGTAAGCCTCAGCTAGTGACCTGTTTTAGAAGACAAATACTTACAGGTCACTTCCAGTAAATAATTGTTGTCACTCCCTTAAGTAAATACAGCTACATTGAAAACTTCAGCATTGTCAGGCCTTGATGCTGAAGGAACTAATGAAAACAACCAGAGCAGCATGTACAATTCTTACTCTGCCCAGCAGCTTACGAAACAGAAGTAAATGGATGACCTGGTGTGAACTGTTCCCTGAGAGCCAGTGAAAATTCATCTCGTTTCATTATGGATGACCTCTTTTTAAGTGAAATGTTTGCCTACAACCAAGAACTCTGGAGAAGCACAACAAACCAAAGAACCATTTAAACCAATGTATGTTTGCCACCCCTAGGAAATACTTGCTAGGATTTTAAATAAGCACCTGATTTAAAAGAATAATAATCGTATGATTAAATTATTTATACTTGAAACTAACTTGCAGATGCTTTTGTCTGATAAAAAATACATGACCTTTGAAGGCTTCAGAGACTTAAAACACAGATTGCATGTCTGAAGACATTTTGCAAATCTTGCTTAATTACAACGAAACACACGGTAATAAACCAGCATCCTTTTTATTTAAAAAAAAAAAAAAAGACATTCAGTTGTAAGTTGAATACTGTTGATGTCCAGTACAGCCTCATAGATGGATGGCTTTAGGATCAGGCTTTTGTGTATTTAGAACCAGAATAAGAGACCAGGCCTTCTGAAGTTGCAAGCATTCCTGTTGTAATGCTGCAGTCATGCTTCCAGCAGCTCAGGAGGATTCGAAGTTTTTGTTGTTCTAAGCCTGGCTCTGCAGACTCCAAGTGAGCAGACATCTAGTCCCTTAATGCAGGTCTATGTGTTCAGCCCTTGGCACTCAACAATGTGTTCAAGCTTGAGTATTTGTCTTTCTCTCCTGTATGCCCCAAAACTTGTCTTGCAGAGTCCATTGGAATCAGTAGTCGACACATCATCAGCTGGTGAATGCTTCACACTCCGGTGCTCTGCAGATAGTTGGTTTTATTTTGCTACAGCATAAGCGGCTGGGAGATGGGATAGACGAGCCTTGCTAGTTGTTGTTGGATGGCAGGAAGGTGAGACTTGTCTTCCTGGTACCTCTGTACTGCAGCCCCATCTGACTGCTTTCAAGTGCTTCGCTGCTTGTGAGAGAGGGCTGTGGCAACAAGTGGCACAGGAATGGAAAGCTGGGCCAAATCATCACCAAATATAAATAGGGTAAGCAACAGTAGAGCCTTTGTCTGCTTGCATTTGTCTTTAGTGTAGTAAGGACAAGTCAAAAAGTCAGAGGATAAATTAAGTGGCAGAAACACATTTCTTCTTATTTTTCTCTTGCTTAAAAAAACTAGGAAGATACAAATCTGGCAATGAAAAATATCTTATTCCATACCTAAGTTAAAAGCAGACCACTTCAGAAATTATCTTTTGGATGGGTTATGTTATTTAGGATAACACAAAGCAATGACTTCAGACATCTAACTTAAGTATGAAGTTTCCTGTATAGTAAGAGAGGTCGATGCCTCCGAAGAGCCAATCCACACTGAATCAGATGCACAGACAGGCAAACACCCCAATGAGCAAAAAGATGAAAAGTAACAGAGCAATACATTCAAAGCTTTTATCAAAATTAGTGCCCAATGTTGAACCACACACAAATTTCATGCTTGGAAGGGCTCTGCCAACAGTCTTCTATTTTCAAAAAGGTTTTTAAGGTTTTCTGCGCTGCTGTTGGGCCAGTCAATTCACTACAATACAGCACTGACTCTGCTGTAACACAAGCATGTATGAACAGTCCTGCAACAGTTCGCTGGTTTGTAAAAATAAATAAACAAAATTGTCCTGAGTACCTCATTCAGTACTTGTTCTGCGCTACATTTAAATTTGTACAATACACACAATTAAAACCATTGTTTGCCAGATACTGATTAAATACACATTAAGTTAGAAATGGAGCAACGAGAAATCAAAGAAATGTTGTCTATTCTGTTACTAATCGACAAGTTTTCGATTTGTTTTCTGTCAATAATTCCTATAGAACATGTAAATGAAGATATGGTACATCAATGGACCTTGAGACATAACTAAAGAGAAATGCTATCAATAAAAATTGTAAATGAGATGAGACACTTACATGGAAGTCAAATTTCTAGTAACATGTGCAAGGGAGCATTTAAAAATTAATGGTAAGGAAATGTGTTAGTACAAATCTGCATCTACACGTAAGCATGCTCTAGAAAACTAGGACTTTTCTGATTGCAGATGTGATACTTTGGAAACTTTTATAAAGACTGAAATGTTTTTGTTGTAGAAATTCTTATAACATACACCATTACTAGCAATAGTGTATTTAGAAAAAGTGTCAGTCCCTGAGCCAGCAGGTAAGAACCTAAAAGATATTTATATATATATATATATATTTTTTAAGTGATTTTAGCCATAACTCATAAAAGTAACATAACTGCAGCAATCCATATCTTGCAAAGAGGACAAAGTAAGGGTTAAACACCTTTCAACTTACTACTAGCATTGCTGACAGGCTCTCAGCACCAGTTTAGCAGGTGAAGATCACCCTGTATCCTCTAGTTTTCCAGCTGGGCATAGAAAAGGTGGCTGTTTTAACAGACTTTCCAGAAATATGTATAATGCACAGAATATGGAGTATAGCGGTTAATAATAAGAAAGGGAGCAATGAGGTTATCTGTGTGTCTGTACACAGAAGGAAGCTTTAACTGTGGTCCAGAGATGAAGAAACAGAACACAGGACTATCTGTGAGGGAAAAAAAACTGGCCAAAAGATAGTCTACTGTTTCTAGTTGTCTTATCGTTACTTTAGTTAAAGAATGGAACTGGGAGAGGGGGAGAAAACAAGACACAGCTACCTTTGAACACTGCCAGGGAAAACTACTGCGCTATGGAAAACCATAGGTCTGGTGAGAAGTGAGTGAAATGAAGGATAATGTGACCATGCCAGAACTGAAGGCCTGCAGCTTCTTACCACTGTGGAAATGTCAAATTGTTGCAAAAGCAAAAGGCATGGAAAATGGAAAGTCCTGAAATCTGTGAAGTTCCATCAGTTGATATTACCTGTTTCAGCTTATGCCACTTTTCTGAAAAACAATCTACAAATTGAAATGACAATATCCAGAAAAGCAATGTCCTTGGGTCAAAATCAACCCTTCCTTAGATGCCAAACAATCTAAATATTAACACATTGGAAAACTCTAGGTACACAAATGTGTTGCTTGTTGGAAACCTGAGAAAGCTGCTCTGTACGTCTGGCTTCTTCCGATTTCTTTTTTACAGTGTCCAAGTGTAACTGGCTCAAGTGCAAATGGCATCTATGGAAGAATGAATGCTTCAGATCTCTGAAATGAGAAACAAAGATATTGAGATGTCAGTGATGCACGAATTATAGTAAATGGCACATCAGCCTTAAAGGGGAATTAAGTTCTGTTTTGAAAAGTGTGCACAGGAAAGGTAAAGCCAGAAAATGATCACCCACTTCTCTTTGGGCTTTGAGATTATGGAAGCCTACTGTGAAAAAGCCACTTATTTTTTTGAAGTTCCATTCAGATTATTGTTATGCACAGGTATTTTTAGCAGAGGCAATATGTACAAATGAGCAAATAGATAGAATGATCCAAAGCAACTGAACTTCCTAATTTAACAAATTTGGATTAAAAAGATGCAGATTCTAGACACCACATTTAGCCATTTTATTAGGAAACTGCATGTGTGAAAAGCACAAAGGCAGGATCACACACTTACCGTTTTTGTACAGATGTAAACTTGCTTTAAGCATCTTTTGGTCTTGCCTCTACCCAAGTGTACATAAAATATCTGTTTCTCCATTATTGAGGCATGGCAAATTTATTAAACCAATTTCAGCAGCAGATACCGATCATGTTTATGTATGTGAAGAAATGCTCTGGCTGTGCACACAACACGCAGCCAGCTGTATGAGCTATTACCAGCCTCTAGGCAGAACTGTTTCATGCTGTCATGGTGATCTCATCTGACTTGCATGGGAACTGACTTCTCATTTAAGGCACAGCTTCCTAGGAATTCAGTAGGAATTCCATGGTCCTACTCGTAATTAAATCACAAAACCCTTTGGACCGAGAGTTTATGGATTGCAGAAGGAAGCTGCAATCTAGCCCCTGCCCCCCTTCTTGTTTAGAGTCCTGACAGACTTTTGTCTGGTTTCTGTTCTTGTTGCAGATTTCTGCTGTCATTCCTCTTCAGACTAGGGGTTTAAATGCCTTGTACTTTTTTTTTTTCATGGAGCAAATTTATATGAAAATCAAGTTGCCCTTAAATCTCTAGCAGTGCTAATACAAGCAGAATGGGGTTTGAAAGCCTCTCAGTGTAAGACCTTGAGTTAATTCTTCGTAACAGGTAGTTCCCTGAGAGGACTTCACCTGGAAGTTCACTCAAACAGATGATGTTACAGGCACGTGCTGTGTGGTCGCCAGTGTACTGTGGCTTTCCAGGAAAATCAAGCAACTCCTTCTTCAGCAGGTCTTCTGACCTGCTGACCTGAGATTTGGCAGATAAAGAGCCCGAGTAATGCTGGCCCACGCAGACTTAGCAGTACTATTTCCAAGGCAGATGTTGGACCACAGTGCTGCTTGGGCNTGTGCACACAACACGCAGCCAGCTGTATGAGCTATTACCAGCCTCTAGGCAGAACTGTTTCATGCTGTCATGGTGATCTCATCTGACTTGCATGGGAACTGACTTCTCATTTAAGGCACAGCTTCCTAGGAATTCAGTAGGAATTCCATGGTCCTACTCGTAATTAAATCACAAAACCCTTTGGACCGAGAGTTTATGGATTGCAGAAGGAAGCTGCAATCTAGCCCCTGCCCCCCTTCTTGTTTAGAGTCCTGACAGATTTTTGTCTGGTTTCTGTTCTTGTTGCAGATTTCTGCTGTCATTCCTCTTCAGACTAGGGGTTTAAATGCCTTGTACTTTTTTTTTTTTTTCATGGAGCAAATTTATATGAAAATCAAGTTGCCCTTAAATCTCTAGCAGTGCTAATACAAGCAGAATGGGGTTTGAAAGCCTCTCAGTGTAAGACCTTGAGTTAATTCTTCGTAACAGGTAGTTCCCTGAGAGGACTTCACCTGGAAGTTCACTCAAACAGATGATGTTACAGGCACGTGCTGTGTGGTCGCCAGTGTACTGTGGCTTTCCAGGAAAATCAAGCAACTCCTTCTTCAGCAGGTCTTCTGACCTGCTGACCTGAGATTTGGCAGATAAAGAGCCCGAGTAATGCTGGCCCACGCAGACTTAGCAGTACTATTTCCAAGGCAGATGTTGGACCACAGTGCTTCTTGGGCTACAAGCCTGCAGTTTAGGTTTTTCTTCTTAAATTGCTCATCATAGCTATGGTGCTAGGAAGATGCCCATTTTGATTTTCACAATTCCTTCTGTATAATCAGATAACGATTTTTAAAATGCAAGTGGAGAAAACCATGTTGTTCTAAATGCCCACATGTATCAAATAGTGATAGCACACATCTTTGTGGGCTGAATCTCCCATGAAGTGAAAACCCTGCAACTTAGGAGGACAAAAAAGCCACACAATCTGCATAGGAACTAAAGAGCTCCAATGATGTGTAGTGTTAATGTTGTTATTAGCCCTAGCAGTTCCCTAGCTAAAGATTAAGAATTCAGTGGATATAGTATATTTGCAGACTGGGTGGTGGGGGTGGTGGGTGGGTGTGTGGGTGTGTGTGGGTGTGTGATTTAGAGGAAGCAAAGCATTATTTCCCTTCTTGGCTTCATCAGCAATGAGGAAAGTGAGTGGCTAAGCCAGCAGGAAGATCTGTACACTTTTCCTTTGTGACACACGCAAGTGGTCCCTGACAAAGTGAGGTGTGCTGCCATCAACTTTTGCTCTGTGTTTACAAACATACAGTAATAACACCAATAGTTCCTAGTAGCTTCTGCAGCAGTCTGAAGTAAAGTCATTTATCTGCAAAGTCGAACTGTATAGACAAGCTCACTGCTGTTTTTCAAGTTACGCCATAGTGGGCACTGCGTTCTTGTACGCTCCGTCCCACTGTCTTACGGTGCAGAGCCCACACTCACCTTGTACTTACTGCCTTGATGCTGACTCTGCAATTGGCTTCTGCACTCCAAAGGCAGTGATAAAAATATTCACAACTACTATAATGAATACTAGTCCAGTTGCAAGGTTGTTGAGGAAATCCAGCTTACCATGTTTTGCAGGGTTGTTAAGGTCATATTTTACTTCAAAGAGAAAGGAGAAAAAAAAAGTTTTAAGTGTATGAATATTTCAAAATCCAGAATAAGTCTTCATTATTCATGTAGTTCAAGAATTTCTTACACTGAGCTATTTGCATCAGTCATACTTAAAAGGGAAGTAAGATTTTGCACTGTCAGTAAAAGTGCTAAGGAGAAGATCTTTAATCACAAGGCGCCTAATAGCCTCCAGTAATTAGCATCTAATCTCTGCGGATGCACAAAGGGAAGTAATGGGTACACAACATTACTAGGAACCTTCTGAGTTCTTGATCTCTTGAAATCTAGTTTTGTTGCAGACTTTAAGCATTTAAAAATAATTTCTGCCACGAATACATGAAGCTTGAAGCCCTGACAGGATGGAATGAAATTAAACTTCCTACAGTTAAAATGCTACAGCCCTATCTCTTTGAGTGCTGCTCTCTTGCTACTGGTGCCCTTCCCCAGCTGTGCAGCTTTTTCCCCTGGCTAGGTACAGCTTTTGCACCGATTCTGTTCCCAGAAAGCAAGGGCGTTACCTGTTAAACAGAGGAAGGTTTCAAAGCAGCGTAGCTGCAGTTCTTTTTATGCACAGCATCAGCTGTGTAAACGTTTTGTTTCTTGCAGTTCTTTGGTTAAACTGCTAATAGGAGTTAGGGAGGACCGCACAAGGGAGATATTATTTAGTTTATGCTTTGATTCCAGGCCTTGTGAAAACATACAAATAAGTTACAGTGGACTGATAATAGACTTGATGATAGACGAAAACATGTGCTTGTACAGGGTAGTAAGAATGGGGTGCTTGGCTGTCATCATGTGGAAAATCAAGATTTTTCTCTGCCTCTGTTTTCCTGCAGTTGATGGTGTTGCAGCTCAGACCCTCTGCTAAATTTCTTTGCTGGTAGAATGAATGCTGATGAATTCTGGAGCATGTTCTGAGAATGTTTTTTTGTGTATTTCTTAAGATGCGTAGTTCACTGGAGCTTGTGTGTGCATGTACAGGAAATGTGGGGGAAAAGTTGATACCTGACAAGTTTTCAGTAACATAAATAAAACTTAGAGCTCCTTCTGATAGGCACAAACATAGATGTGTAGCCTGTGGCTCTGCTGCATGAGGTAAACTGTGTTTTTAACATAATGCCCCTGCCAACACTGCAGAACTTAATCACAGAACCAAGGCTTGCTTGCTCTTTCAATCGGTTAAGTAAAGGGGTGGCAAACATGTTCATGATGCTGAAGTACTAAAAGCCAGGTTCACTTGGTGTCCCTAATTAGGAAGTCTAATGCTGTTTTGGTTTGAAGGAATTCTGGGTGCCTGTTCAACTCCTGTTTGCTGAAGCAGTACAGTCAAACATCACGGGGCAGTCAAAGCACTGAAGAACAGTGTGGGGAAACTATTTGAACAGCTTAAGCTACTGAACACCTGTGTGGACATGAAATAACTTAAGCTCAGCAGTACTTAACCCTGAAAATGAGTTGATGTGTGTCTGTAAGGCATTTGGAGCTATGTGGAGGCTTGCATCCTAACAGTACCAGGAAGGACTCCAGTACTTTCATCTGAATGAAGTAGAATAAATGAAATGGAATATTAATCCTTAAGTATGTAAGAAAAGCTTTTTGGACAGTTGGCTGGTTTTAAAACAAAACCAAAAGGCAATAATGGCCTAACATGTTTTGTGAGTTAACAAATCATGCTTGAAGGAGAATTGACACTTTCAGAGCTGTCACTTTGTCCAAATAAGGACTACAGAAAACACGTATTGCTTGTTGGTTTAGGTGGGGATGTAAATTTTGAAGCAGAATTGCAGTAATCCTGTCTGTTACTACAGTACTTCACTGTACTGTACTACACTTCACTGTACTGTTACTACACTGAAAATGTTCTTAGCAGTTATTCGCTAAGTATTATAGTGGGATTAGATTACTACCATTTTGTGCCAACTAAACTATTTCAACACATTCTTTACTTTTATTCCAAAAAGTTAGGACTACCAAATCACTTTCAAGGACAAGTTTGCTGAACATTTATCAAAATACCAATTTTGGAAAATCAGTCACACTTTTTTTCTTTTAAACTACCTATTCTGAACATGTGATTGTGGCAGGACACAGCAGTTCTTCAGGTGAGTTACAGCTTCAACGCTGCTTCACTCTGAGAGGTAATTTCCAAAACTTCTTTTCACAGAAAAGACAGTGAGCACCTTTTATTTTAGACTTGCAGCTGTCTTGCTGTGCCCTTTCTGGAAGGGCTGCCTTAAATCAGCCAGAAAAATGGGAGGAAGTCCCCATTAAAGCTAGAATAGAACCACCATAGGCTGAATCAGGAGGCTCTAAGAGGAAAAGGGCCTCCTGATGTTGTATAAAATATTTGCCTGTTGTCTTTGTCAAGACCTCAAAGGTAGGGCTTTTGCCAAGTACCACAAAAAGCTATTTTGAAGGAGTAAAATCTTTTAATCCCTGGAAGAGAACAGTGAGAACATGCAGCTCCTGAGATAACTGTCTCAAGGTAAGAAACTGGATGGTGGCCTGGACTTCTGCTTGGACTTGTGTGCCCTTCTAAAAGGCAGAATTTTCTGGCTGAACAGAACAGCAAACTGTTCCTGCAGGCCAAAACTACCAAATTATGCATTGTGAAAAGCAAGCTATGGCTACGATGCCTTTATCTTTGTATCTCCATACCCATTTCCTATATTTAGTACCTTCAAGCTCAGCAAAACAGCATGTTCCACAGACAGTTGCCCCAACAGCATACCCATACAAGCTGGGGGCTTTGGCATCCTCACTGCACCAGACATGCAGCCCCTGCTGACTGCAGCGCCCAGGCCGGGCTCCTGAAGCATCTCCCTATTTGCGAAGCAGTCTGTGAGCCCCATCTCAGCCCAGCTTTGGAGTTGGGCTATCAGGTACTCTTTTTACTCTCAACGTGACAGAGGAATTACTGAAATGTAGCCACTTTGGTAATGTCTGGCAGAAACAAACATTAAAAAGCAATTTCTCAGCATGTGCTGAGAAATTATTGCCTGACGATAACTGGGAGCTTAAGCTCTTTTAGGCTGTAAACAGCTGACACGACCACCAGGGAGATGCTTTCAGCCAAGATACAGAAAAGTTTTTTGCTCCTTTTTCCACAACTCTCACCACATTCCCCAGTATCATCCACTTGCTTTTTCCAGTTGTTTTCTGGAATCTGTTCTGTGTCAGGACCTGGATTTTGCCCTTGCGCCAACGCTGCCAAATGCAGAGACAGCTGTATTCAGTCTCTTTCGTAAGGAAGAAAAAAAGCTATGTCAGCTGCATATCAATATTACAAGCCAGATGCACCCTTGTTTCCTGGGAACTTCCTCCTTGAACACAAAGCTGCTGTTTTCAGTTGTGCTAAAAACTGGAACACTGACAGAGCAACAGAAGGCCAAAGGTTGCACCTATAATTAAATGCCATACGTGAACACAACTATCACCTTGTAGCATTTGTAGGCCCAGGAAGCTGCTCGGACTGTATTTTGATATTATGTCATTTCATGTTTTTGACTGAAGTCATGGTATGTTCTTAGGGTGAAATCTTGTTCCAGCTAGCCTATCTTTCTTTTTAGCTTTAATTTCCATTTAACACAGATTTGAAAAATCAGCAGTAAGTACACTTCTATCACTCCTTGCCTAGAGATTTAGGATGCTTTGAATAATTTTCTAAATTTAAAACTAAGATCTTTTTTAACTGGTGTTATCAAACCTTTGATTTGATTGCAGAAACACAAACAAAAGACAATATACTACACCAACACAAAGATGGACAATTCAACTTTCACTTTTGTTCCAAAGTTCTATGTTCACAATATCACAAATGATATTATAAGAATATCACTGATATGGACGAAATACATTTTGGTCATAAGATTAAGTAACAAGCCTTGCCAGAAACACTATTATGAAACTAGGCAGACTGCACGATCATATCTGACCTACTAATGTTTCTTTTATGGTATTTCATCACCTTCCTTCCTCCTTCAGGCCTTCTGAAAAGAAAAATATTCGTGCTCTTGACAAATGAATATGAGGAAGCTGATCAAAACTGAAGATTCCATGTAAAGCTGCCTCTACTCCTTTTGTTACAATATTTCTATGGTCTTAAAGGAAAATTTAATCAATTCTGAGGTAAAGACTTTCAAATACAACAGCTTATTTTTAAAAATGGAGAATCTACGCAGGTTGCATCCTATATAAAAAAAAAAAAATATACCGCCGTGGTTTGCTGTTGCTACATACCAAGGAATATCAGAAGTACTCCCACCACAACTTGCAGTGTGAGTGACAGGCTGATAAGAACAATAAGTGGGATGTAGAATGAAAAAGAAGGTCCTTGCTCCATCACAGCTTTCAGCTGGGATGCATTGGCCATCAGCAGGGCAACGTCCAACATGCTCTCTGCAGCACTCTTCTTGTTTGCATAGTGGTTGATATTCATAGGTCTGTTTCTTTGGAACCACTGTGATGGTCTGTGCTAAAATTGGGAGAGGAAGAAAGGTTATTAATATCTGTTTTAATTGGTGTAGTGAGCCAGAGCTGACTTAAACCATCAACTGATTTCTGCAGTGATACTGATAGAGTAACAGTAGTACTGAGGCTCAGTGCCTTTCTTTCACTGTTACTGCTGTCCTCCATCTGATAACAGACCAGTAGATAGTGCTTGTACTAGACTTTGGTAGACATGCTTTTTCCATCTTGTAGGATCATTCTAAACAATCACTGTTTCTACCCTGAGAAAAGGGAAGGCTGGAAAAGCTGAAAAGTTTGCATTGAGAAAAGTTGGGAGGAAAAAACAACTGTTGTAAGTACCTTACTCCCAAAGGCATAGCTAAAACTACAAATATTTATTAAATTCATGCTCTGTGGACATCATCACACAACTACGTAGTTCTTTAATTACTCACGAGTCTTATTTTGAGGACTTATGTGGGAGTTGGCCACTGTATGAGCCTTGGTTGACCTCTTTTCCTGCTGCTTCGTACTCTGCCATGCTACTGTCCAGGTCCATGCACAGAACTGTTTTTCTGTTTGAATATCATACGATCGGTGGTAGCCAAGCACTGCCCAATTAAAAGGGTAGCTTTTTTTCCATTTTCCCATCAGCAGACTTTTTTGAATTCCCCAGCAAACCAATAGGAAAAGAACAACCTACTGCAGGGCAAAACCAGAGCTGCTTAACCTGGAAGGATGGATAAAATGAGTGCTTCCTGATGATGATCCAGGTAACCTAACCGGGAATTTGACAGCCTGTCTCCAGGAGTTCCTACTTCCCTATGGGTTAGATGCAGCTTAGGGTAACTAGGCTAGACTTGGATGCCTAACTTTGATGAAGGAAAGTGAGGTGTAATGCCCTTCTGCAGTCTCTGAGCAGGTTAGGAACGTCATTCTTACTGATCTTACTGCTAGACTTTATTTTTAAGAATAATATTCAAATATATGAGTAAGCTTATTCTAGCTGACTTCTTCAAACCTGCTTAGAGATTTTTTTACTGCACAAATATGTCCACACCTGCCAGAAAATACTGCGAAGAAAGTCTCTCTTTAAAGAGAAATGCAGAAAACGCCCTCTAATAGCTCTCTTCAGCAGCTCTAATTACCATCAAATTTCCAACTTCAAAGCCAGGTTTGCCACTGTCCAGACCTAAAAGCATTCTTTTGAATAAGACAGATATTGATGCATATAGCAAACACATTCCCAGGTTTTCCAGGGCATTCAAATGCCCAACTTGACCTATTTTCACCAGACATGCTGTAACCAACCTCAGTCTAAATATTTTACTGAGAGAAAAATACCATGGGGCAGCAGCAGACTTTCTGCAAAGGGAAAGAAACCACGTAACCGTAGCTTCATGCAGACAGCTTGTTTACTCAGACCCTGCTCAGGGAAAGAGAACGGCTCTGAAACTGATACCAGCTTCAGGCAGGAGGAACTAGATACCTATTTGGTTTTGTCTGTATCCCACAACCTAAAAATGAAATTTGCCTGGCTCAGGGTCTGTCCCCAGTTTGCCACCTTTCCTCCCCCAAGGAATCTCCTCTTCGCACCCCCAGCTCCATTAAACTGCTCTAGGATTTGGATACTTAAGAACAAATACTGTACCCCTACCACAAGCACCACAACAGGTGTGGATGCTGATTTCCTCACAAAGAGCAGCACGAAATACATGCTGGCAGTACTCACTAGAAAAATCCAGACTAAGATCTTTTTACTGTTTATCATGCAGTAAAAAAACCGAACACACTTTACTCTTGCCTACGCAATATGTAAGAGGGTGGGGAATTGTGTGTAACAGTAGAATTTGATTTCTGGGCATGAGTTTAAAAGAAACTCTTCTCAGTAGACTGCAGAAGTAATATGATCTGTTTTGTAGTAAGTTCCTGATAGAGGAAGGTTTTTTCCTATGTCTGGTAGCTAATTAACTACTTCCTGCCAAAAATACCAACTCTAAAATATCCATTGGATTTACAAGGCTGCAATACATAACACAGGCAAACATTGCATAGGTAGCTGTGGCTCTGGTCTTAATCCTGAGGGAAGGGGACTACAGTGAAAATATGACAGTTTTCATTCAATGTGGGAATGTGATCATAAGTTTGACTTGGCTCTTTTTTTTGTTTAATTATATAGAAGAGTAAAAGTCTGGGCTGCATCATCCTTTGTTACATCTGACAGTGACATAAGACTCTGTGTAAACAACAGAATATTAACTTTTCTGGGGCAGATGTAGTGCTGCACAGTCAGGACCTTGCTGCTTGCTAATCCCCTGTTTCTGCATGGCCAAGCTGCACACCGTAGCCCATAGTGTTTGAACTATTGTGGAGGCAAAAGTTGAGCCACTGCTGAACTCTGATAAACAGAGAAGACTTTTCTGCTAAGGCAAGACTTCTTATTCCTAGCATGACAACTCAGTTATTTACTAGGCTTAGATTCTAAAACCTGGCATTTGACTTTGTTCAGGGGCTTTCAGCTGGCACTCCGGACAGCGGAGCAGTTCACAATCGGAACGGGGCGGATGGAGGACTAACTCGCTCCTACTGTGCACAGCGTTTTCTCAGCCTGAGATGCTGCCTGCTGCCAGTAAAAAGGACGTGCAATCGTGGAAGCCCCAGAAACGATCGTTTCCTGTTTCTTAAGAGATGGTGCCTCCTGCCTCATGATGGAAAACCATAAAACCAAAAAAATGCAAATTAGCATCAACTTCTGGAAGAACTTGAAGGCAACTGCCCAAAGTATTAAAACAAATGCAGTCAGTACTCTGGCAGCAGTTTTTAACAACAGACTACATGTTGCACAGCAAAATATAGACAGGCAATGAAAGGAGAGCTGTTGCCTTAACCCCAGGTTAATGACAGTCCTGCACAACAGAAATTACATGGGGACTTTGTTATGTGGCTTCGTGGTTTCAGGAAGCTCCCCAGCATGCAGCCTGCGGTACTGAGCTGTACTTACTGCACTATTATCACCTGTGGGGACGCAGACAGGGAGAGTGAAACTTCTGGAGGTTTTGTGATGCATGCAGAGTACGGCTTTGCTGCAGGTGCCACTTGGCATGAGAACGGCACGTGTGCCATGCGAGGGGAGTCCTGCGACCTGCCTCGGTCACGATGTAATCACAACACCTGACTTGGCTCTGTCAGCATTCAAATTGCCTGGTACGGACGAGCTGATCCCTGCAGTTGGTGTTGCCAGGGGAGGCTGAGGAAAGCCAGCATGTGTCCACAGGTGCACGCACATGAGCTGTGTGCAGCTGGGGCTGCTGTATCCTCCTGCTGTCAGCAACAGCCGGATCTCGGGTCCCGTCCCCCTGGAGCAGAACAGCCTGCCGTGCTGGTCGGCACACATTACAGACGGGAGGGGAGTGCAAAGCCCCCCAGCTTGCTCTGCGATTGAAAGGACCTCTGTGGAAGAGCTTGTTTTCATGCAGCTCCGTACCTACAAGGCAGCCCGCTCTGTCTGCTTGCCCGGAGCGCTGCCAGCTTCACAGGGGTGAAGCTAGGACACTGCATCAGGAGTTGGTGCTTTTTTGCTTCTAATCAAACCTAATGTTTATTCCTTCACACCAGGACTGAGTGTTAGCGGATAGGTAGCCTTGCTGACAACTGCGTTGGTACAGGCTTTGCCTCTGCTTTGCTTTACTAGTCATCTTAGCCATACACCCGGAATAACTGAGTCCCTCTGAAATACAGAAAGGATTTATTCATTACATTTATTTAAAAATAAATAAAAATGGCACCGAGGTAGATGTCTTTAGATGCTGAGTTTGATGAATCACTTCTAAGGCACACCTGATGATTTAACAGGAAGGAAACAGTGCTGAAAATGGAAACACCTGAAAACAAATAATAAAGTATCTTTGCTAAATACAGTGACTTGTTATAGTAAGGATTTCTGCTTCTGCTACAGCAGTAAATGACTACTTGTGACAAAATTTATATGGCTGTTTGTTGAACAGAGTATCAAACGCCACTGACTGCTGAAGTAGTCAAATTAATGTGCTGGAAGTCTGACAAAAAGGGAAGTCCAGGAGCAATTTGTTTTCTAGTTCAACTTGAGCTCTGAGTTCCCCAAAATGGTACCAGTTAGTCTGCTAGGAGAAGACAGGTGGAGTTTTTTACATGTCAGTCACCTGGAATTCGCAGAGGAAAAACACAGTAATGAAAATGAAGACTATTTTGCACTTGCATTCTAAAACTTAGTTATGTTTATTCCTGTCACTGTCCTATGAATGCAGGAGGAAAGAAATAATTTGAGTGCAAATTTTTAGGATTCATTCCTCTTCTTCTGGGATGTTCCTAGCTACTTCACTGAGCTGCTTATTTTTTTCTAACATATATATTTTCCTAAAGGGATTATGTTAAGTCTTACCAAAAAACAACAACAAAAATGGAGACAAATATTGCCTGAACCGATAGGGCCTTGAAATTTCCAAGAGCCAGATCTGTTATGAACACTGAATTTAGTGTGACTGCTCTTGTGAATGGAATTAACAGGTATCTGCAGTAGCACAGGACTGGTTACTGTTTTCTTATTGAATGATCTAGAAAAACCAATATTTTGCAGTTAGCAAGGCAACCATTCAATTTCCCCAATGTATACCTAGAACCAGAAACTGCAAGGCCTAAGTCAGAAGTATGGCCTGAGTTGGTTGAATCTTGATTTGCAATTGGCAGTGCAGCTACTTAGTGTCAGCTGGGACTGCAGGACCCACAGCTCAGCTGTATTGCATGTCAGGCCTAGAATGCCATATCTGTATTCCTAAGGCATACAAATACTACTTTTAGTATTGGTGCAGGTGTTTGCACTAAATACTTTCATGGTATTCTTATTTTAAAACATTTTGCAGTAGAATGCCTTTAATAAACACAGGAGACCCACAGTTCTGTATGGGATGATTGGGAAAACAGCCCTGATTATTGTTTATATATTCAGGACAAGGTTTCTCAGACCTGTGCTTCTGACTAATGACACCCACCTTAAGCTGTCAGAAGGTTTTTCACCTTCAAGTACATTTACTCTGAGATAGTTTTCAAAATCTTTGGCTTGCTCTAATTATGTATGCTGTTTTCTATTTTAGGTTAGTCATTACTGCAATTGTAGGGCAGTTTTTAGGCACTTAATAGCCAAAAAGCCTTGATTCAAAATGTGATGGGATGATCTTTTGGTCTGGTTGTTGATCAGTATAACCTCTGGGTTTGTAACGTCACAGAGCAAGCTTCCTTAAATCCTTGTATTTAGGGGACAATCCTAATTTTAAAATAATGGAAACATGCTAAGTAATAACAAGGCTGAGTCATGCTGATCTCAGCGAACTGTTCTTTACTGTGTTTTGCAAGTCTTTCTAATTAAAAAGATACCAAAAACCTCTTGCTTAAAAATTAACCTAATTTTTCAAAGTATTCATCTTTAAGAAAAATACTATATGGCAAATTCTTCCAGATCTTTTCCAGCACAGAATTCCAGTAATCTCAAAGAAAAGGATCAGACATAAAAGAAATTATGCAGAACTAAAACAGAACACAATTTCAGAACTTTACTTTTATTTTTTTTCTAGGAGTAACCCTGCAGTTGCAGGATTGAGCTAGTAACTTTATACAGTTTAGTAATACTGACATGTACAATTTTTGTCTACACCTCCATCACCTATGTAGTAGAAATGTAATCGGTCAATATGTAGCCACTGAAATTGGACTTCCCCTCTGTTTCAAATAATTTTCTTATCTAGAAAAATCAGGAAAATATTCTCCAAAGAAAATAAATGTTCTTCCCAGAAAAATATTTTAAGCTATACCAGTTATACCATGGATGATTAGATACTTTGTACCCCTACTTGGGAAGTTGTGATTTCCTCTCCCCCAGTAATGCCTTAGACATTGTTCAACTGAGCACTGACTCATAAAATCCCTAAATCCAGCACTGAATCATCAGCTACACTTCCTGTAGGAATTCCATCCGGGGGGGAGATGTGCCCATTCAAGTACTAACCTAGCATAACACCACCTAGCTTGCGAGACTGCTGCCATCGCATCTCGAGGCAGTGTGGCTGCAGGTAACTTAAAAACAAACAACAAAACACAAAACACCTCAGCCTGTGTTCTATTTCATAGACAGCATCAATTCTCTAACATCTTTAAAAGCCCGTTCTTGAGAAGAGCCACATTGTATATGGAAAAACAGAAAATGCAAGTATGACTTGAAAATGGTAGCCATGCTGATTCCTGATTGCTAAAAGCCTAGTATGAAAAAAAGGGAGAAGTACAGTCATGGTAGCTCAGGGCAGAGCACTGTTTTCCTAAAGCTATACTGGTTCCAGGACCAAGTCAGAATGCTTTTACTCATTAAATGACTTAAATAATCAGCACACCTGATGACTTTGTGAAATGAAGTTATAAATTAAACTTGTCTGTACAGCTATTTAAATAGAAGCTGTCTCCAGTACTAATTTTTGTCTTGTATTGCTACTGCTTATTCCAGTGATTGGGTCTTACAGCATCGTTTCTCACGACTGGACTGTGGGCTGCCTATCTTGTCTTGTTAAATCACTGTTTGTTTGTCCTAGCTACTTAAATACAAACAAACAAAACTATTGCCACTATGGGAGTTTAAATTTGAAATAGGTAGTGCTTTGGAACGTGCCATTTCATTCTATATGCAGTAAAACTAAGTTCCTACAAATCTGAAGTTTACTTGCACTATGATGCCAAGAAACTGCCATGTCCCAAAAGTACTTATGAATTAATATACAATCTTGAACACATTTTCAGCAACAATTTGACCATAATACAAGCCAAATATTCCACAGCTGTTCTCTTCTACTATCCAATTCTTGTTCACCTTTTCCGTAGTTCTTTAACTATTTCAGCTGGCATTTCTCACTCTCATGGAAACACTAAACTAGTTTTCACAGCATGGCAGCTCTAGACTGTTTCAATATACAGCATGAAAAAGAAAGCAAACAGGGACATGAAAAAACTGTTACTATCTGCATTTGTGTGAACAGATCCTTTGCACAAAAGGCCAGGCACTTCTGCCAACTGTAATTATTCCCATTAGTCAATGAGGTGTGCCAGGCCAAGCCAGTGCTAGAAGCTGGGAATTTCTTGCTCCTAAAAGCATGACAGCTGGTGAAAAAAATTATCCAAAGTAATGACTAAGTTAAAATAAACCACATCTAGAATGAGTGGTCACACTCACTCAGAATTACAGTGGGCCCAAGTGTTTTTTTAGATTCATGTGCTTCTGCAATGCGTTGAAGGTAACACAGCAATACCTGCATTTTGTATGAGCTAGCCTGAAAGGTACGCAGTAAGAAAAGATGTGCAAGAGAACATACTTAGAGGAGAGGGCAGATGCGAGGATGGGCACTAAGCACACCAGGGCTGCCAAAGATATGATGCCTGTGAGCATTCCTAAAAGCAGGCACCTAAGCACTTCTGACTCTGGTGACTGTATATTAAGGACCTGTGGCTTTGGGCTGCTCCAGGCTCAGCTGGCTGCAGAGCTGGGGTGTTCTTTTGTTTGTGTGAATTGTGGACTTGATCAGAATTTTAAGGTATCGACTATTCAAAACTTAGTTTTTAAGAAATCTGTCCCCATCTGTTTCACCTTTTGTATATTTTTATAATGTCTTTTAGAAAATGAAAGTGTCATGATATGGTAATGTCTCGCTGCTTATTCTTTGATACTTGCACAGTTTTTATGGGAAAGATATAATGATGATTGCAACTGGAGATGAAGCAAAACAGGAAAGTCATAGAAAAATTCTTAGGGCAGACCAAGACAAAAAAGTCCCTATTACTTGTCCTTGTGATGCAATCACAAGTCTGTCTGTTAAAAAAAAAAATGAGAAAATTGCTGAGAATCCAGTGGCTTGAAGGAAACCTCTTCAGACCCCCAGTTTGACCTTCATGTCCCAGCCTTGATTTTCTTTAGGTACTTTCCAGGATTCATTAAAAGCAGATTTATTTTTTCTGGTCTGGTACTCATGTCGACAGGGCTTTGTCGGGAGGGGAAGGAAGGGCAGACCTGCTGCACAGTCAGTGCAGTCTGCCTGTAGCCAGAAAGTTTTGCTAGTGACGTAGATGGTGGTTTGGTATAACTGCTCCTATGTGGCAGTCTTCAGCTGGAATAAGAGCTGCTTTTTAGAGTTTAGTCTCTTCCAAAACAACATGAAAGATGCTCTTTTACCAGTTTGGCTTTTCAGAGAAGTGCCACGCTTGGAAAACATCCTGTATGCGTAAACAGAATATGGGATGAAATGCCTTCCAGTGAACATCGCTAGGCATGTTTTGACTACATGGAGTAGTAAAAAGCTGTGCTTTTCTCTTCTTGTTTTTATTTGGATTACTGTACAGAAACAAAAGCACACAGCCCCAGCCTTTGAGGTGGATTGTGCTCATGCATCTCCTGCATGAATATCTCCATCCCCTCCCACATCACCTGTGTGCAAAAACCCTCCCCAGGGAGAAATCCGTCTCCGTACAGGGATTTTGGGTGGGGAGGACATCTGATGATGACCCGTGGCTGGTCTGTTTAGGAGCTAAGCAGTCATCAGGCCAGGGCTGAAAAGGATTTTTTCAGTCTTTCGCTGGCCTGTCTTGGAACCGAGACAAAACGGGAGGCTTGCATCGCGTCCCTACCGCAGGAAAGTGCCGAATCGAAGGAAGAGGTTTAAAGAGGCGTGAGCAGCACCGCTTGCGCCCAGCTGACAGCGCTGAGCGCGCCGCCTGCCCCCTGCCCCGGCCGGGCCGCTCGCGGCGGCCTCCGCCGTGCCCG
>VXAA01004131.1:152484-197458 GCA_013399115.1 Anseranas semipalmata | reverse complement strand
GCCCCCGCCCCTCGCACACACCGCCCCGGGGCTGGGTGGCCGGGCGGGACCTGGCGCCCGGCCGCGGAGCTCCGGCCTGGGGAGAGGCTCCTTGCTCCTGCGGGGCTGGGGCCTGCTGGGGGCCTGCTGGCGGCTGGAGCTGCTGCCGCTCGCACACAGCTCGGTTCTGAGACCAGTGTTGGCCAGGAATCACACCGTGTGTTATTCTGGGGAGGGCTATAGGTAATTAGTAATTATGCAAATGTATGTTAGAAAGCTCTCAGCTAATATTATTGACAAAATTAAACTTGAAAGCTAGTTGTTTTTTTGTTTTTTTTTTTAGAGTTCTCTCATCAGTGTTTAGGTTTTCAGTCTCAGTGTACTATTTTTTCTCCCTAGACTTATTTTCCCACTGGTACCACTGCAAAGAACGCACATGAAAACAACATACAGATTTGGTGGTAGAGGAACATTCAAGAAACAACATAACCGACAATGACAACAGTCCACTAAAGTAAGCCTGAAGTAACGAACAAAGTAAAATAATTTAAAATAGATTTTAAAATGTTATTTTTATAAGCAAACCTTCTGCTATTTAAATTTAACAGTGTTCTGAGTAAAAAAAAAAAAAAAAAAAAGTTTATTCTATAACTACCTGTAATCCATTTTCAACCAGTAGGAAGGCTAGCAACGAACTGCTCATCTGCACTGAAAATACTGTTGAGTAGTTGTTCTGTGAGTCTGTTCTAATGTGTGTCGTCAAAATGTATTCCTCAGGTTAACACCTTCAAAGCCTTCTATGTTAAGAATTGTTTTTCTCACTGGGTTTAGTTCAGTCTCTAAATAGTGCTAGAACGTACTATATTTAGAGAATATAAACAGACATTTATAGAATGTAAACAAACATATATAGAATGCAAAGCATAAAGGTCTTTTGCTAGAGCTTACTCATGTAAAGAGACGATGCAGAAGCATTGCTACCTATTCCTTTATCACCAAGATAGGATTTTTGCATAAGCAACTCCTGTGGAGGGAAAGTTGCAGTTGTGTTGCTTAGTGCAAGAGATACAAAGCTGTTGGACCTACGCTGATGAACAGGCTGCAGTTGTGAAAGGAGGTCTAGACACTTGGCTCTTCTCACTTTATAGCAGATGTGTTTGGGAATTTGGCCTTAGTCTGAGTCTCACAAATGTGCACCAAGACCCTGCCCTATCTGCAAGGAGGGAAGGAGACAGTTGTGCAGGAAGGATGTGCTGTTCGCTCAGCAGGTCCTCCAGATGGCTTTGGGCAGAAGAATTATATGAGGTTTCGGACTGCAGTGTGCCCTGCAGAGTGGGTCTGCCTGAAAATGCAGACTTGGGCTTAAGTGTTTTGCCACATCGAATAAAGTTCGCTATCATATACCATATCACTACAGCTTTTTTTCATGCAGTGGATGGGCATACCTCTCTAATATGAAATAGTTACTGATCGGATATAAGAGTGGAACTATGGTGATGATCTTAAAATTGTACGAGTCTTTGTGATTTTTTTTTTTAAGTCCTTCAAACTTTATCCAATGGAGTTTGATGGAAATTCATATTCATCTCAGCATTAAACTGCACTGACTTCTCATTGATGACTTTTGGTTTTGAGGTCACAGTGATTTTTTTTTGTTAAAGCAGACATAATTGGTAACTGAATCCATTTTTAGATTCTATGGAAAAGCATATGGACAACCAGATGTGCATAATCACAAATCAAGCACAAGTTAGGCTTCCGATCTTAATGCTAAAAGTCACCGAATTTTACATTTAACTGTATTCAGGAGCATATTGAATTGATAATTAACTTTTGTCATATGAAATCCCATTGACTCAGTGTACGCTTACAAGTTATTGTCTTGACACACCATGCAGCAAACATTTCATTGATTTTTTTAGGAAATCCTTATCCATCTTGATTCCTAGTGGCCTTCTCTGCTTCTCTTTAGAACGGTGGGCTGGAAAACACTTATTTGGAGAGAAAAATAAAGTTTTGTTGTTATAGTCCTTGGAAAAGGGAAGAAACAATGTATTACGAGAGCCAAGATATATTTGTATATCTTCTTACCCTGAGGAGAATATACAACAAAAGCAGAAGAATGAACATAAGCTGAAAAAAGCATTCCTTGCATTGTTTTGAACCAGTGCTATGTTGAAACCTCACCTGCAACGCTTCTAGTGGATGGGCATACCATATTAATTGTTCAAGTGGTGTTAAGGCTTGCCAGGGTAGGCACAATTATTTTGTCAAAGCGTAAGCATGGTAAGAGGTGACACTGGGGCAACTTTGAAGCAAAGCTATAAACCCCACACCATGTTGTCAGTTGCTAACAAGTCCAAGGTTTGAAAAAGTGCGTTACTTTCCTTAGTTTTAGGGTTTGTAGTGGCTGAATTTTGGTAATGCACTCAACTAGGCTAGCCTTTATCAGACACATTAGCAGTTAATTTAACAGTTATTAAATATGCTTGGCCCGTAATTGCCATGGTGTTATTGCCAAGAAAAGTTGATCAGAATCTTTTCCAGCTGCAACTGTCCAGTGACATTTTCAGAGATACTGAATATTTTTAGCTGGCCCTTTTTAATCTTCTGTAGCTCTTTGCAAATGCATTTTGATAAATCTGTTTGGCAGTTGTAGAGATTTTATTGTCTCTAATGAAAATATTCTGTCCTTAAGCATAAAAATTAGAGATCTGCTCTCTGTAGGCGACACTTAAAAGTGGGAGTGCTGAGTTACTCCTTCTCTGTACTATCTCACATTTGTATTGCACAGTCATGTACCAAAGAGATTTATGAAAATAGGACCTGTTGTTAGTCTTATGGGACATGGTATAATCTCACTGGAACTGAGAACAGCTTAGTGTGAGTTTGTGAAATTACCTATGAGCCAGTATTCACATATGGTCTGAAACAGTCAATTCTGCACTGCATCTTTATATTGTTGTGCTCATCAGCTTGGTGTCAATTTTTAACTTTTTTTTTTTTCTGTTATCAAACCTTTGAGTTAGTTCTGCTGGGTAAATAATAATCATAAAAAAAAAGATTATATTTTGCTGCTTACAAAAAGGACCCTGCATTCCCTGTAGAGGAATAGTTGAGGACTTGAGCTGGTGGCTAATAGACTGGTGATGTGATCAGTCTGTAGCCGTGTCATGAAGCAGCAAGACAGTAATACTGTGTGGTAGGTCATTCTTGTTTGTGTGTGAATATGAGCATAGTCATTATAAAATGAGAACTCTGCAAGCGTTATCACATGAGTCTGAGTCAGGATTTTTGGTGAGCGTCACGCAGAGCAGATACTGGAGGGTGCAGAGTGGGTCCTCGGGACCACTGTCAGAACAGCTGTTGAAACCTGGATGGCAATTTTCAAGAGAGAAAAGACGCATTGCTCTGCATCTTTGCACCTTGGCCATGGAACTAATTTGCAGTCTGTATTAGACTCTCAAGCCATTGAACACAATTAACTGTTTTTATTTTTTCAAAATTACTGTGATGACCGTGTGACAGACACAGAATGACACTAGAAGACTAATGAAACCTAACTAGAAAGGATGTTATATAGTTATATATTTTCAGTAAAATTTCAAGGTTTTGTGGTTTTTTTTTTTTTTTTTTAACCTAGGGATTCATATCCTCTGAGTACTATTATGTGACCAAAGAGACAATCTGAAGAAGCCCAAAATAAAAAGTACATGGTACTACCTGATATTTGTGGTCACTATAAAAACAAGTCATTATGCAAGTGGTGCTTCTGAACTAGAGCGCAAGTTTAAGTAAACAAAGTGGCATTTGGTATAATCTGTCTATGGGGGAAACAGATTAGTAATTCAAAAATGTAAAATAAGGGAAGGGTCTAAGAAGGATGGTGCCAGTAATGAAGAAATGAGACTACTTGAGCTATTTGACATGAATATAGAGTTTGCAATTTCAAAACTGGCATTTGATATCAGTTACAACTGTATCACCCTTTATAATCTCCCACCTCCCCCAGCACACCCTACTTTATTTCACTGGATTGTAGATTTATTATGTTCATGAAATTTGAGTTCCTTGCTGTGGTAGCTATCCTTAGCAAAAAAGCCTTTCTCTGTATTGGAAGTCATGTAGTTTGTTTATTTCTTTTGGGAAGGGGTGAATGTGTGTTGTACCATTGCAACTACTTGGGGTGAAAGCACGTTACTTTATGCTTTTTCTTCCTTTTTTTGTTTCCTGTTATTCCTCCAAGCCTTGCATTATACACTCCAAAAACTATGGGGTTTTAGAAATGATTTTAAAAATAAATACTTAATTTGAGCAGTTCTTGCTACAAATGCCTGACTTTCTTCCATGAGCTGAAAATGACAGTAAAAAAATAGCTAGCTATTCATAGTGTCTAATCTCTTCTTGGTTCATGACTCCTGATAGTTGTGAAGTCTAGGAAACTTTTTTTATTTATTTATTTTTACCTGAATTATGCATTTAGTGATTGTTTTGTGATCTCCTGTTCTAATTGCCTGCCCGATCCTTGCTCTTTGTGTTTGCGTGAGCTACTCAGGAGCTGGGAGAAGATAGACAAAAAGGAGTTACCATGGTGTTGTCTGTGAATGGCAGGACAAGATGTAGTAGAGATACTGCCCATCTAATGACAAGAAATCTGTCCCACTCTCTATTTTCATAGAAAAATGAAGTTGGATGGATAAAAAAATAAAAGCATTAACTTGAAGAAAAAGCAAAGGAAATTTGCAGGGCCTAACAAATACCTAGTCTTGCAGCAGAACTGCAAAATTCCCTGTGTATTCCATTCATCTCTCTAAAATCAGTCTCTGCTTCTTGTGCTTCTGTCTGCTAGTTCTCATCAAGGCAATCTTTAAGTTTAAAATAGCTTCGTAACGTGTATGAAAATGGTGCTTTTTTTTCTATTATGAATGGTGCCTGTATGGAATTATTTCTTTGCAGCTGGATGTATCCAGTGATGTAACAGACACTGCAAGCTAATGTTCTGTAGTTTATTTTGTGTCCAGGGGTCATGATACATAATTTAGATCTGACCAGTTGCATACCCTTTCTCTGTAATAGATCTGTATTTAAATGAACTATTAATTCTGTCAAGCCATAAGGTGTTTTGCAATATTTATGTTACAAGACTTCCCACAGACTGTACCTTACTTTGGAGCAATATTGGGCAGATGAGGCTTGGAATGTCTGGAGTGATTATGGCTATTAAGCAGATACAGATTGCAAAAAAGTTTACATTGACGATCTGGTCAAGGCTCCATGTTTGAAGAGCAAGAGGAAGAAACAGAATTGTTTTGGGTTATAGCTACAGCCACCTCTATTTCATGAAAAGCCAATGATCATGAAAAGCCAATGATCAAGGCATGTGATGCTAGGTGGTGTCCTTCACTCGGAGTCAGCAGGTTCTGGAATGACTTCAGGCTTTTTCGCTTATCCTATAGAATTGGTTGTGGGCTTAATGCATGAATCCACAGAGAAATCTCTGGCCATTGTTATTCTGAAGGTCAAATTTGGCAGCCATAGTTGTTCATTTTGGATTTAAAATCTGTGAAACTAATGATTAAAAATATTTTTTCACTTAAGATGTGCTGGCTTGCTTGGCACGCTCATACTTGAAAAAGACTTTTTGCGAAAGAGAACCTTTCAAGCAGCACTGGACTCATGCCAAGAGGAAATGAGTAAGCTCCTACCTAGAAATATGCAGAAGAATCTACGCAAATGCCTTAGCATGAGAATATGGATCTCTGGAGTTTGTGAAAATGATCTGACCCAGGATATGCAACTCGACAACACTGTTTTGACTCCTTTTTGACTCATATAGAGATGTAAGGCAGTTCTTTCTCTTGGTGAAAAGCAAACGCTATCCCTTATGTAAACAACTCTTCCATACTGTAGTGCTTACTTCCCCTGGGCTTGCTGTCCTTCAAGCGCTAACACATTTCTGTGCAGTGCATTGTATTCACAGTACACATAAAATTAGCTGTGCACTCAAATAAACATCTTAACTGCTCTATTCTGCTTTGTGCAAACAGATGTGCACGTAGTATAAAATGCTTTGTGCTGTTTGTTTAAGCAGCTATTGCAGCTGTCCCGCAGATGTTTGCGAGACTGCGCCTGGCAGGACTGGCGCTAGGGAGAAGAGGGTGCTGCTGACCTCGGCGGCCGTGGCAGGGAAGAGGCTGGGTACTGAACTGCACTGACGAGGGGTCCAGAAGTGGCCGGGTCCTATCCAAACATAGAGTCCAAAGCGGTGGCACTGTCACACATCATCTGGAAACCGAAGAAATCTGCATGGGGTTCACATTGCATTATTAATTACAGACCCTGCGTGGTCCCCTAGCCTGACCAATGAAGCAAAAATCTGTGCTTTATAAAAAATATTGACATTCCTCCCTGGAGAGTCTGTTGATCCTTTTTTTATTTTTTTCCTTTTTTTTTCTTTTTGAATGATTACAATCAGCCAGGTTGTCAGGGGCTGTGGCTCTGGTGCACGCTTCCTGAGGAGGTCTGGCACCACTGGCCTAAGCCTTCCTTTAACTCCGTCCTGTGAGCACTGCTTCAGTATGTGCTTACATTGCTGCATCTGCCTTTTCTGTGAGGTGACAGTACTCACTCTTCAGGAAGCGTTACCATACAACACTATCTGAGATATTAGTTCAGACCTTTATTCCTATTTTGTATTTTATTAGGAGATAAACATTGTGCCTGGATAGAAGAGACTAACAAGGAGGAAATAAAGCTCTTAATTTTTATCCTCAGTCATAACAACTTCATAACTTTTACATTTTCAGGCTGAAATATCTTAGCTTGGTCTATTGCTGTATATTAATTTTTCCCTTTTAATGTCCCAGTAAAATCACTGCACCTTTTTTTAACCATATATGTGTATGTGTATTTACACACTTCAATGATTAGAAACCCCATCTTTATGTAAAATTTGTCACAAAAAGCTGTACAGCTAAAACGAGATGAGATATAAAGTTGCAAGTGTGGCTTTGTGAGGCTACTCTGAGTTCTGAGGAGCTTGTACAGTCTTTATGAAAACTGTTTGTGGAAATGTACTGTGATGTGCATTAATGTTTTAGCGTAGCTGGTGAAGTACCTAGCTAAGAAAAGCATGTTTGCGTGCATGTCTGAAGCTATGAAACTTACCTGCCTGCTGCAAAGTACACAAATAACGTGAATTTAAGAGGTGGTGCTGTGAGGTTAGAAGCACATACAGGTAATTGGCTTTAGAGGTGCTGAATCTACATCTAGGTAAGGAATGCAAGATCAAGAATCCATTGCATCTAAATTTCCAAGCTGTTGTCATGGTTTTACTCTAGCCAACAGAATCCTCTTATCCTGAAATTCTTTTTATAGATCTTATTATATTAAATAGATGGAGAATTGTTTAAAAACCTCTATGTGCAAACTCTGGGAAATAATGTTTATTTTTGAAAGACTGAGTTTAACTTTTTTTCATCAAATATATGCTCAGTGATAGGTCAGAGGTGACACATTATCAGTAATACATTACAGAACAATGACTTTAAAGAACAAGTAAGCCTGCTGTATTTTGCAGATGACAGCAGAGGTGCTGCAGTGCACTGAAATAGAGAGTGGCGGGAGGTTATCTGTAAACATGACCAGAGAATGCATCTCTTTAAAATGCCGGGTCTTTGTACAGGTGTGAATCTGAATTGTGTCCTTGTTGTGGCGGGTACGCTCTACTCCTGCACGAGGCATTAAGTCTTGCTCAGGCTTACAAGCCTCAGTGGGCCTCGATGGGACCGTTCCTTGGCCGTGACCATGAACAAAGGAGGGGACTGCCTTAAAGCAGGTACCCCCTGAAATCCCTCATGGGGAAATGATGCATCACGTCGGAGTCCAAGAACTGGACTGCTAGGGACTGGACTGCGTGGTAGGGAATCTGAGTTGGACTAGGAGTCAATCACTTTATCTTACGAATATAGCAGCCAGAGGAAACGCTTTTCCCCCAGCTCAGCTATGGTTCAGGATTAGCTAGGGCTACATCAGTCCTCCATTGTCAGGGGCTGCAGGCATAACGGGCGGGTACGAACGAGCACCCCCTGGTCGTGTCTCAGACCCTGCAGCCTGGGCTCTGGGGAGTCCCAGAACTGTACATTCTGCGAGGTACCAGAATGGCAGGGTTGGTGGAAAAAAAAAACAAAATTGCCTTATTTGAACCATAACCAGGATGGCAAAGTGCTAACAGCCAATCGTCTCGCGGTCCTATAACAGCAGCCCTAAGTGAAGAGCCCCTTGAGCTCTCCAGAGACCGCAGCAGGCTGTACCCCCGATGTCCCCCTGAGCTAGGACACCTCTCAGGGTACCCTGAGGAGACGTGTATCTCGGGGCTGACTCCTTGAGGAACAAGCTTGTCCACAGGCAGATGCTGACAAAGAAGTAGGGCGAGTAATGCACTCTGGGGGGTATTTTGGAAGTGTGCGACTGGGTTTACACACCTCCAGGACCCTGCAGTAAGTTTCAGGTGAACCTTGCCGTTCCCAAACCTTTAACTAAGTCGCTGTTTCTATTTGTAGCAAATTCTGTTAAAATCATTGTGTGAAATTGGTTGATGATCAAATGCTGATTAAGTGCTGTTAAAAGTCATACAATCTAGCCTTGTTATTTATCGTGAAGGTATAAAATAAATCCTAAATTGCTGCTACATTAAAGTTGTGTAAAATCAACTACGCAACACTTGCATACCTTGTCAACAATGGGGTAAGTAAGAGAAGACTCAGGCCCTAAAACTGCTACTGACAAAGTGTGAATCAATGAAAGGAATAGTCTGGTTAAATGGAAAGGTCTCTTTATGTGGAGTTACTCCAAAATGTAATTCATAGAACAATGTACACTATTGAAATGCATTAAAAAAAAAAAAAAAGGAAAACAAGAAGAGCTGTTCAAAGGGTTCTTTTGTATCATGGACTCGTGCGTTTAGGAGTAGTTTTCAGCTTAGGATGTTGTTGGCCTTCTTTGCTGCCACAGCACACTGCTCGCTCATGCTCATCAGCATTTAAGACTTTTTTTATGGTTTCTTTGTCATGATGATGTTCCAACATATACATTTACAAATATCAATTTACATGCCTTTCACATTGTCTTTTTGCCAGGTTCATAGACAGAAGATTTTGGAAAGCCAGGAATTAGACAGTATAATTATGTTTTTTTTTTTGGTTGGAGGAAACCATGAAATCTATAGGTCTGGGTCACTTAAAATGATACCTGCGCAGTTTGACTGCCCTTCTTGTGCCTTTATTACTGAGACACAGTTTAAAGTAGCAGTAGGAAATTCCATCTCAAATGTACATTTCAAGGCCAGAATTCACTATTGTGATCATTTTGCTTGAATTTCACTCAGCACCAGCAGCTTGTGGCTGAACCAGAGCATATATGTTAGAAAAACTGCTTTGTTTAAGTCCTCGGCATTGCTTTGAAAACTGGCAATGAAGGTAATCAACAGTTTGGGAAGTGGTAAACAGTCTACCTATAGACTGGATTGGACTGAAACCATAAAATACGATGCATAAGGAATTTTTTTTAATCAACTTCGACCTGAAAGTGCTGATCGCCTTCAGCAGAACTCGCAGATGCTTTCATTCCACTTGTGATCTTCAGTCACTCATTCCCTTCTGCAGTTACACTGAGTGTTATTGGCTGTCTGCAGAAACACAGGTTTATGTTGGTGTTTTACTGGCAGACTGTCAGAAATACATTGCAAATGTTTTTTTTCTTTCGGTTCCTATTTCCAAGAATACATACACATGTAAGCAATTTGTTCTTTAGCGACCTGTTGCCTAAAGAAAGCAGCGCCATCTGGCTTTTTGTTTCTTCTACTGACTGTGTATTTGATGCAATATTTCAAAAAATTTCCAATATAGCCAGTTCACTAGCACTGCTTTCCCTTCATTAGGTGCTTCTGTTTGCAATTATTTCCTGCTGTTGGCTTTTCTTGTTTTATTTGCTGACTGACTTTTATATTCTTCTTAAATGCATGATGTGAATAATCTTCCATGACTTAGAATATAATAATCAGGGAATTAAACCATAAGTCATTAACAGGTCATAAAATAAAGAAAAAAAACTATCAGGAATATCATAATGTTAGTTACATAGCCCACAGACAGAAAAACATATTTGAGTTTACAGGGAATTTGTTGTAATTTATTCATATCTGCTTCTCCTGTAAGCTTTGTGAGGCGCACAGGGAATGTGACTTGAGGGTAACTGCCCCATTAAGATGCATATTTTAATTTTAAAGCCTGAGTCACCTGGGACTCTTGAAAACTTTGTCTACTGTGTCATTTTCTGCCATCTGCTCAATTGCACTGCAAGCATCTCTATTTAATGCTTGCATTACTCCTGTGAAGAAGCTGAGCATCAGTCCAGTGTTACAAACTGAAATACTGAGGTATGGAGGGAATGAACCAGAACTGATAAATAATGTTTTAAGTGGGGCACAGATAGGTGGAATTTAGATCCAAAAATGTGAATTTTAAAACCCCTGTTGAGCTGGAGATTAAAATCACTAGTTGTGCTTTACCTAAAGTCAAGAGCTGCTCGTGCTGTGCAGCTTGATGCAGAAGCCCGACTGAAATCTAAGGGCTGGTTAATTCAGCTCCCTGAGGGCCCTGGGGCTGGATCTCTGGTCACCATGTATCCCACTGCACGTGCAGCTTGCACCGACGAGACTGGGGTCCTTGTACTGTGCAGTGGTAAGATGCCAGTTTACTGCAAAACGTGGTCCTTAGCGGAGGTAAGGTGGTAGTTCTGCAGCTAAATTTGGAGTTGTTCCCAAAACGGGGAGAAACAAGGTCTCAGCCCAGCATGGAGCTGTTCAGTGGGTGCTTTGGTCAGCATAGGGAAAACCAACCCAAATCCCATTTTCCCTGATTCAGGAGTGGTGGGTGGCATGACTTCAGCGTGGAGGTGCTGAGCACCCCAACTAGCATGGTGTGAGACCCGTTGTTGCAGCCTTTGGGGCACAGGTTTGAACCCCTCTTGTCGAGAGAGGAACTGGACACAGCTAAGTATGCTAACAACTACACTGCTGCAATGTGGGAGAGGAACACCATTGCTTCTTTATTTTAGAATAAAGCATTTTATTCATCTCTGTGAAAGAGAAGAGTTGCTCTGGTGTCTAGGTTATGGATCTTAAATAAAATTGAGTGAATTCTTACTCCATATGAGAGCAGAAGGAGGAAATGTGGCTTGTTCAAAACATTTGCAAGTCGGACATGCTGATGAAAGTGGGTCCCAAAAGGAAGCCTAGCAAGCTGGCTACTTCGGTTTTCATTTTGATAGAAGAGCTGGGTACCAAACACAGAATCCCCAGATTTGCTTTGGGATCAGGTGCTTCAGGATGAAGTGTTTCAGTATGTAAGTTCTGTATTGCATCCAAAGGGACCTTCACGTGACTCTAACGCAGGCTACATCCACACTTGGAACAGAATCCAGGTGTCCTCCTTTACAGTCCTGTGCCAGTCTCCCTGGTCCCGGGGAAAGCTGCTTTAAAGGCATGGATGCAGGCAGAATTGAATCCTTTGGGCTAGAGCTGTCTCTGTTGTAGGACTTTATGTGAATCCCTTCTGCGGTGCAGCTGGTTGCCAGGAGGTTTAACTGTGAAGCCCTAAATCTACCAGTCAGCGTGATGGATTGTAAAAGGGTTACAATGAAAGGGGAAGTCATTAGTCCCTTCTGAGGATTTCCTTCTTGAGTACCACCAAATCATTTTTCTGGCTTCCTAAGTGGGCAGAAGGGGTGAGGTATGAATTTATCTTTCTCTCCGGCATTCCCTTTCTGCAGGATTGATACACAAACAAGAGGTAATCGATGACTGAGAGACAGGAAACATTCTAATGCTGGGGCCAAGGCAACTGTGGTTTGGATATTGCTGCATGCTGCATTTCTAGGGACTTGGTTTTTATTTCAGAAGAGAAACTCTAATGGAAGTGTGTAAGAATAATGGCTGCTTATACCAACGCGCTGGGCAATCTCAGAACCTTTTGAAAGGCATGGCTACTGGAGACTCAAAGAACAGAACAGTAATTTGAAATGGTTAAAAAGAAAAGTCTGACCGAGTAGGGGTTTCTGGATGAAGGCAAAAACAACCACCTTCACGTTTTTAGGAAAATAAAACCTACAGTCTCAGCCTAGTTTAGAAACACTGCATTGCTTCATATCTGTGGCCTGTAAAGATGAATCGGGAGGGTGAGGAGGAAATTTGTATTCTGGACTCCTTAGTCTGCCTATACCATATACTATTCCCAGTGTTCTACAGCCCTAGGTTATAGTATGGTCTAAATATTTAAATTATTGTCAGCAATTATGGTTAATCACTTTCTTGGTGAGTAACATTGCAGGTTTGCTCAGCAAATGCTTCTGCAACAGTGCTGGCTATAGGGGAAGTGAAACATTTATTAGTCTGCATATATAACTTCTTAAACAGCTGCTATCAGGATAAATACAAATTGTGAAAAATAAAGCTGTTCTGAAGTACTTATCGCTGCTGATCTGTCAGCTGCCTGCCTAAAAAACACCTTATGCTAAAACCTAGCAAACCTAGCATGAGGATGAAATACAAGTGCTTAAAACCGGTGCTGTTTTCCAATCCAATCAGCTCGAGTTATTGTATGAAAACTAAGGATTCAAATTTACCTCCATTTGAGGTACAGTTTTTGTTTAGGTGGAGGCTTAAAAGGGGCTGTATACTTGGGTAAAATGTAAGAGAGATGTGTATGAGTTAGCTTCTGAAGCGATGGAGGAACAACAAGGTTGTTAGCAAACTGAGCTGCTTATGTCCATTTTCACTGAGAGGTGGGACCAGTGTGCTCTCAAAGCGGCTCTCCAGGACCTGATCATTCTGTGGTAACCTTAGGGCAAGTCTGGAGTTGAATTCACAATTCTCACCCTTCAAACACTCTCCACACCCAGCTGCCAGATGATATTTATCCAAGTTATAAAGAAAACAATGCAAAATAGATGATGAGTTATTGGAAACCAGCCTTGAGGATTTTATTGTCGTTATTGAAAATGCTCCATTTCATTAAAGGAAATTTAATCCAGTAATTATATACAAAGCTTGTCTTTTGGTTTATCTGACTATCCATCACACAGTATTTTTCTCTGCTTTGTATCTTTCTTTTCTTATAAATCTGTCATAAGCAGAAAGGAAAGGACATCTTTGGTCTGAGTAAGTTTGTCCTGATGCTGCTCAGGATAGAAAATGCATGTTTATATTAACATGTTGTAGTAACGATCCCAAGAAACGATTTCCTTTATTTCTAAGTGGTGTACCTCACTGTAGACAGTATCACTTTCCATTCAGGAAATTAACTGAAATTATAGCTAAGGACAGTTACACAAGACTTGAAAAAAATATAGCCCAATGGAGCCAAAACAACACAACTTGACCAAGAGTATGCGGCGGTTCCTTGACCTGTTCTGATTCTTTGGAAGGATTCAAGAATGGCTGGTAAAGGCTGATAAAGGCTGATAAAGGCTCTCTCTTAAAGGCCTGAAGTAATTGGAGGAAGGAGCAGAACTGGGCTGCGAGTTAAACCCTGGTTAGGTAGCTGGAAACAAAGTCGTAAAGCTGTTCCTACAAGTAATACGGTGTCGGCGCTGGGCTCCAGGATACGCGCGGTGTTGGGGAGGGTGTGGGGGAAGCTGCTGCCCTGCTGCCAGCGGGGACCTGTCCCCGTCGCGCTGCCCGGAGCGGCTGCTGGCGCGAAGCAGAGCTGGCACGAGGCCCGGGGACCAGGGGTGCCGCGGGGCGTGCGGGGTTTGGCTGCGCAGGGCCGGTTGTGGCGGCACTTCAGGTGGACGGTGGGCAACAAGCACAACGCGCTGGTTGTGTGCGGGGCCATCTGACACCTTGGTACTCCTGCACTGAAACAAGAAGGCTGCTCTCTGGGTTTCCAGTATAAGTTGAAAGCCAGAAGTCAAGAGTGTGTTGAAACCTGCCTTCAAAAATTAGTCAAAGGGTACAAAAGGCTTCTTAATGAAGGTAAATCGGGACTGAAGACAGTACATTTGAGGATACTTTGGGCTAGTCTCTCAAAGTATGAGTATAGCATACAACTGTGGGCTTTTGGACAGGTTTTCCCAGTATGCAGCTGTAGAGACAGCTATTGAATTCGAAAAAAAAGAGAGTAAGATTAAAAAAGTATTCTGTCCACGTATATGTTCAGGTTTAGAGATGGTCTTCTCCGCTTTAGAAGTTTAATGGTTCTAGAACCATTCTGTTCAGATAAAATTCAGTGTAAAGTTGCTGTGGAAAGCACCTGCCCCTCAGTGAAAAGACCAACAGCCAGGCTGCAGAAAAAGTTCTGAGTTAGTGCAGAGGTGCCTAACTTTGGTAACACTGTTTCCCACTTTGCTGTAGTTCCATGGTGCCAGTGATTTAAGAAGCAACCAGGCACGTGACTGTGTATTATCCCACTAACATATATACTGAGACTTACCAAGGAGAGAGACATAAACTGTCTCCCCCACCCAATATTTATATCCTAGCTAGGTAATACTGTAACACAGAAAATAGCCGTGTGTGCTGGCTGCCAGACAATATTCCTGGACCTGCTAATGCAATCCCACTGAAGCGGAGCAATCATTCCGATGCATCTTTAAAGAGACTTCTGATTTTTAAAGTGAAATAACTCATGGGGATGGAGCTGCAACCAACACGACTTCCAAGTAGTAAATGTATGGGTGAGCGTCTTGCTTATATTGCCTACGTACCGTGCATCGTTTATGATATGGGGAAGAGCACCAGTATTTTCGTGAGCTGATCCAAATCTTGCTGAAGCTGAAGGAAATCCTGCAGTGAGCTTTTGCTGAATGCACTCAGCATGAACCAAGATTGCAGTAAAAGATATAAAATGATGTGTGTTTGTTTGTTTGTTTAAAAAATGACATTTGTTACCTGCAGCGTAATTTGCCTGTTTTATCTCCTTGGCCAGACCCTTTAATAGCCTTGCCTGCTTTACGTCTTCTGGGTGTCAGTTTTAGTTTATATAGAATCTGTAGCTGTGGGTTTCTCTTCTTAGCTAGTAGTCCTTTGTAGAAATAAAAATACACTTGCAGGAAGGAGAACCAGGCTGTTTCCAGAGGAAAAATATACTGCCTGTGTCATACATCCCATCTGCCTTCACAGCCTGATTGGAAAAAAACTATTCAATGTCTGTATTGATCCTTTTAGTTTTGCTTTTGTTTTTCTCAGTTGCTTGTTACTTAACTAGAGTATCTGTCGTGATGTCCGCATCTCCCTCCTTGCCGCTCACTATTTTTCTGCTCTGTCTTCCTGTGATCTCTTTTCTGTCGCCAGTCTTTTAACTACTCGTTAGTCCTCTGGAGCATATTCAACAGTTCCTTTTTGTGTGCAGAGTGAACAATTCCTTTTTGTGGGCTCTGTGCAAACGTTTCCGTCACAGCTCTTTGAGCACATGTGGTAGCTCGGCATGGAGGGCAGAATTCTTTATTCCTCACAAAGTACTCGCTGTTTTAAGATTAGAGAGCTGCAGATTAAAATGAAAGTAGCAAATCTATGCTTGCATGGCATACAGTGACTGCGACATAGCCCCACATGAGGGCTTGGTTATTTTTCTCCCATCTGAATTCCCGAGTAATGATTTTATAACTTTGTGGCATAACCTATTTCATAGCAGCCTCAGTGATGACTTTTTTGTATCAACAGTCCTGTGAAAAAAAGATTCATTGTATTGAAACGGGGTATAAAGATGCTTACTGTGGGAAAAGCTCAAGTGCTGCAGCCAGCATGTGTATCATGTTCTCTCTGCAGTTTTTAATATAAGCTAATTTTAATGTTCAGATGAAAAATGGAAGTGCATAAGCACAACCTGAAGTAATATTATAGCTCTCTGCAATCTTCCTTATTTATTTACAGTATTTATCATGTAAACAACTGTGTTGTCATAATTTCTTATGCTAGTGTTTGTACAAATTAAATTTTAATTACCCATGTATATCCTGAAATAGGAATGCGCTATGGAAGACACGCATACTGTGGGTGGCGGGTGAAAAATGAATCCTCAGTTCTGGAACAACAATTGTACTCTGTGGCTGGATCTGCACTGACACGGATATATTTACCCGCTTAGTCGCCAGAATGCATGATAAGATCATAATGGCCACTTCTGTTAACTGTGGGTGTTTTTTGTCTAACAACGCAATTAGTATTGGTTCGTGGAGCTAGTGCTTCAACGTGGACATGTGCAGTCGTAGGCAACGTCCTGAGGGCCGCGTGGGCAGCCCTGCAAGTGGTGGAGCTTGTGGAAATGCCGCTGAGCGATCACCTACAGGGCCAGAGGCCCTGGGGCCTGCTCTCTGCAGGTGCTGTCCCCCGTCGGTGGGGGAAACCCCATAGGTTCCAGCCCCAGCTGCACAAGTGGCAGCCCGTTCTAGTGGTGGTGCTCTTCTGCTGATGCTTTGGCTGGGAAAGTCAAGACCTCCCCTTGCAGAGCTTTTCAAGACCCGGCTGCTGAAGGACAAGGCTCATGACCAGCGAAGGGCACTCTGTGCTCAGACTGGAGCTGTGGGAAGCGTTAGTGCAGGGGCACGGTGGGTTGCTGGGAATCCTACCTATGGGGAATGACCACCATCCACCTCAGGTATTCCATTACATCATATAAAAATGCGAGGCCTTTGATTCAGACAAAGGTTAGGTGTGTTACTCATCATTCTAGAATTAGGGTTTGAACGAAGCTTGGTGAAAATCCGAATGCTCATGTGAGCACTTCTCATCTGTGGGTGAGTACAAGCTAGGTCCGGGGAACAAGACCCTGCAGGTCCTTGGAAGAGATGAGGAAATATCTCTTGGGGCAGATTCGGGTTGTCAATTAAAATTTAATGATAGCCTTTGGCAATATGAGAGCAAGGCTTGGATCTGAAGCTTTTGTTCAGTCCTATAAATAAATTAAAGCCATAAGGTGCGTTGGTCATCGTTTAAAAGAGAGCTTTTGCCAGTAAACATGGTCACATCATATATTAGATTATGGAATTATGATTACTACTGTACAATGACAGAAAATTAAAAATTGGCTTTCACTGCAAGTTTCGTATGGTTATTATGTGTAGTGGCTGAATAAACACAAGCGAGAGGGTTGAACGTAATCGGAAGTAGCTGATTACCTGCCTGCGCTGCTCATTGTTCTGCACAGGGGGTGGTGGGGAGGTGAGAGACGGTGCAGGGCTCTTTCTGGATCTCAGTAAGAAAGGCCTGACAACAAATAGCTTAATAAGATAACTGCTTTAATTAGACAGAATAATAAGAGGACTATAGGGAGCAAATAAATCTTACATCCCCTTAGATGCCGGGCACCCTGCGTTCATGCAGCATTGGACAGAGCCCAGATGGATTTTCCCCCAGCACACTGTGCAGAGCAGAGCAGACCCCGTCTGTGGAGAGAAGCTCTCCCTCTCGGTCATTCTGGCCGATACATGGTTTCCGTAGGAGAAAACAGCTCTATTCCTAAGGGATGATCTCAGGAGAACTTCCAGTTGCACTTCCAGGTGGAGGCGAGGCGGGAGGTGTGCTTGGCAGTGGCAGGTGGGAGCTGCCTGCAGGCTCCCCCGGTACAAAGAGCGGGCTGAGCTTGTCCGGCATCCAGGGAGCTCGTGCAGTGCAGCGCTGGCCTGCACCCGCTCGGGTTGAACTGCTGAGTGCATCGCTAACTCCTAAACGTGCAACGGTCTCTCGGTCAGGATCAATATGTTACACCCCTTGATCCACTTACAGTTTGTCTTTCCCAAAGGTATTGTAACTTACAGATTACGTTAATTACATCTGGGCTTCTCAAGCCCAAAGTACGAGGCCCGGTAGAGCAGGCGCTGCCTGTTCAGGATCATTGACTCCTCCAGAACAACGTCTTCTGCACGGCTCCAGCACAGCCACAGCACGACGCCGCGAGTGAAGAATGCATCTTACCATCTTTCGCTTAGCATCAGCTGCGTAGCGCTCCATAGCCTACCTGCCTTACTCACACTTCCGACAGAGCAAGCATGGAGAAATCTTGAAGTAGGACTGCCCCCTATCCGCTGCCTGCACCCCCCAGCAAAAACAGCAACAGAACAGCAAATGTAGAGATGGGATATGGCTTGGTCATCAGGGTGCCGCTCCTGAGAGTATCCAGCACCAGCAGGCTCGTTGCTAGGCAAAAGCACAAAGGGCTGCTGTAATAGTGCTCCAAAGAGGAGCCTGTAGACTCGATTTTAAGAAAGCAGTTGGATTGCAGTAGAGACATTTACATATTTTGTTTGTAGAGCTGGTGTTTGATATTAATTTTAAAAGAAATCTATAATTTGCCTTGCCTGACTATGGTGTTTTAACTATTGCCTAGCATTAATTTTTTTTCCCCACTGCAATTAACGTATGTAAAATCCGGTTTCCAGTTTCTTTGAATTTTATGAGATGATTGCTTTGAATATGATTACTGTGCCATGGTTTTTCACATTGCATATGTTCATCATCTTACATAGTTAAACTTGTGTTATTAAAATGCAATAACAGTAACATCATAGAGTTACAATTACATTATAAAAACATTATCTGCATGAAATAATGGTACTTGTGGGACACAGTGAAGTGTATAGGTTTTTGCATCTTGAGGTTGTTTTACCACCACAAGGATGTCTTTCTAGGAATGTCATGAGACTTCTGCAGTGCTTCTAAAGTGATGCATAATAATAAAAAATCTTGAAAGGTAACTCCTGCTTCAACTTTATTAACTTAATTTAAGCAATTTGACCACCTTTTCTGAGTTACTGCTGGTAGCTGGAACATTTTAACTGTTGAGGGAGTTAACCAGTACACGTATCTATGTATGTACCCTGTAAGTGCATGCATATACAGACAACATACATGTGTTGGTTGTGTGTGTTCAGAATCTGTTCTAGCTGAGTTGTACAACAGGACAGTAAGACGAGGGTAAGACTTTGGTACGCTTTGTGGCAAATTTGTCTCCTTTTTATAGAAGATCTGAAATGTAGGTGGCACATGCTGAATGTTCTACAGACACCGAGCAGTGTCTTATTTCCTTGGCAATGGCTGGTCCATTACTTGCTGTAGTACATCTTGATATCCCATATAAATAGGCAGAAAGAAAGGCATTTAATTTACATAGAGAATTAACAGCAGTAATTAGGAAATCAATGTATAAACTTCTTTACGTGAAACAAAAAAAAGTAATTGAAGACAAAATTAACTGCATGTAATAGCATGAGTCAGATATCTCTAGGCAATTCCATAAGGATGGCTTCAGCATTTATATCACTTACCTCTGATGTCTCAGCCAGTTCTGGCATGCAGCTGAGGCGGGAATAGATTATTCTGCAACAAAAATAAGTTATTTGAAGAAATGTTAATATTACTTATTTACAAACCAAAAAAAAAAAAAAGTGGTCATCTGGTGAGATGACTGGTGTTTGTGCAGAGCTGGCTCAAAACTGATCTCAGCTGCTAGGCAAAACTGGGCCCCAGGGAAGCCCCTTCTGACAAAGGGACTTAGGAGTGAGTCCATGCCCTGCAGTGGCCTGGGGACTGGGCGTGCTGGGGTTGCTGCTGCTTTTCCTGATTTACAGCCTTGCTTGAGGGTGACTAAGGATTCGATCAGTGTCTCGGGCTGCGGGAGCGGGGAGCTCTTTCCACAGCTCTGCCTCTGCAGCTGATTCCCCTCCATATCCATTTCCCTCATCCACCAAGCTATCGTTAGGTGTGGGCAAACCCCTTCAGGGGGATGCTGTGCCCCTGTGGTATGGTGCCTTAGGTAACTGCCCTCACTTAGGGCTGGGGCTGCTCCAGTGTGTGTGTATTTGTATGCAAATGTGCATATGTGGTCTCTTATCTTCATCATACTTATGTGAGTGTTGCCCATAGGCATTGCTATGACGGAGCCTTACTGCAAGGCTTGTAGGATGACTTTCAGGCCACGATGCAAGTTTGCAACAGATTGCATCAGACGGCATTTCGTATCGATATAACCCCCAGCAGAAGCCATCCGCAGAGAGAAGCAAGCAAGCTGGCAGCGCATGGAGTGAAACGTGCATGGCAGACCAGCCTTGAGGGCTGGAATAATACACTGATGTAATATGTGTTCATCTCTTCTGCAGCTTGTAAGCAAAAGGAGAGAAAAAAGGGTGGCCAAAGTTTCCAGAGAAGCAGGAGTAAATGAGGAAAGACCAGTTTCTGCCATTCAGTGCAATGTCAGTGGTACTGCCTTGTAGGAAACCCTGCGTAAGACTTGACCGAATTGGGTGCACCTGAACGCTCCGTATCTTTTAACTGCTTTGCAGTGTACAGTATTCAAAGTCACTGCTGCACCGAGCAGTTGTAAGGCAAAATGTCTCACTTTTTGTTCTGAGCAGCCTCTTTCATGAGAACAACTTCTTGCTCCTTGTCACATGAAGTGTTTTCAGGCTTGTCGTGTTTTCTCTTGCCTGTGGCTTTGAGCTGTGACGCAGTAACGTGCTGCGCTGGGGTTTCGCTCAATAGCTAGCAGGATATAAATTAGTTGTGCAAAAGTGTTGATGCAGCAGTTTTTTCAGACATCTGTTTACTTTAGCCTCAAGGTTTCTGACCTTGACTTCCACCTTCCAACACATAATATCATTTTTTGTTCATTCTTTCCCATTGTTAGGAGCTGGGCAAAAAATCTAAACCACGCTGCTGTTCTACGTGCATACTATTTCTTGCATGTCTGGAGTAATATTCCTTGCAATCTTCACAAAATCTAACTGATATCTCAGGCAAAAGCCACTCCCATTGTTGAAAATAAGATGTACTGTGACGTACTGAGCTTACAGTGATCTCATCTAGGTGCAGACAAACGTACTGTGGTTAAAAACGACCCCTGAAAATTTGCTTTTGTGGAAAGCCGCTCAGCTGGCTGCTGCCTGACACGAACAGCACGCCCTCCCAGCACGGCGAGGCTACGAGGCCGTTCGCAGGCAGCCCAGCTCGACGTGTTGCACGCTCCACTTGCATGCAAGCCACGTGTTGCACGCTCCACTTATGTGCATGCTCACCTTCCTCGGCATCCTCTGGGCTTGCAGGTATGTTTTGTCAGGACTGCACGCTCTGCAGGTGGAGCAGCAGGTTCACAGCCGGTGTAAGTCGGCACGCTCTGCTACACTGCTGGAGGATGTGGTCTTTTATTTGTATTTCTGGATTTAGGAATTAGAGGTATTTGAGGAGGCCAGCCACAGACTGTTTGGGGTTTGTTTTTTTTCTTACAGTTATTATCAGCTGAACAGCTGAACGTATACAAGTTTAAAGCATTTTTTTCTTCGCCAGTGACTCACACTTTGTGAAAGATGGTCTGTAATTATGTTCTCCCTTGGTTTGCACAGTGTCTAAGCATTCCTATTACATTTGTCTAATGCTTGTACTATTTCTTCCGCCTCTTTTTAATTTTTATTTTAAGCCTATGACTAAGGGAAACAATTTAAAAACACATTACAGTGTTGTCCTTGATGATGTGTTCATCAGACAATGGCTCATAATGCTCTCCTAGGACTGAAATTATTGGGTATCTTCAAAGCTCAGCTGACAGCAACTAACCAAGCGAGGGAATTAGCCTGATCTACGAGATAGAACAAATTCCTTTCTGCGTTTGCCAAAACATAATAGAAAGGACCATTGTTAGTGTGAGGGAATCATCCTCTGCTAAGGCCCTGGCCATTGGCCTGCATTGTGAAATGTGGATTATCCACCACTGGAGGTCTTTTAAGAACAGGCTGGAACAACATGTAACTTGGCAGGAGCATTATATGCCTTGACGAGCCGGCCTCAGAGCACAAGGCTGGATAGATGACCTCCCTTAAAGTGCTTTTTTTCCCTACTACTCCAATGTAGTTGTCTTTTTTTCTTACTTGACAGGCGATACAGATGTAAATGTCTGGGTAGCTAAGCAACATGTCTCCAGCTAGACCTAAACGTTTGCCCCCAAAAGTCACTTGTTCCATTTCTGCTTCTGAGAAAATACAGAACTTGAGGCTGGCTCAGACCCTGGAGGAAGGCTGCAGAACTGGTAAGGACTGTGCAGTTCCTATAGGAGTGTGGAGGAAAATAAAGAACATGTGCTGTTCTCGTGAAACCATACTCTTGAGGCCCCCAAGCCCCTGTTTCAAAGCTTAGGCTTGGACACCAGTCGAGCAGGTCAGTCAGGAGGCCTCAGCTTGCAGAGAACACAAAGGAAGCACAGAGCGGTCTAGCTAGGTTCCAGGTGGATGCTCTGGCATCCATTTCAATGTCATTCGAATCTGTGGTTTAAAAACTTTGAAAGACTTCATCCAGCTCAGGAAAATTAATCTGAAATCAGGTTTCTTGTGGAAGCTAGCGCAATTCTTCAAATCTATTGCATGCTTTCATAATCTTTTGAGTTTACACTAAAGGTGGAATGTATTTGTTTTGAAAAAATGAGGAGAAACTGGCATTGAAATTTGTTCTATTTCAATTTAAAGCCTTTTGGATTCTTAAAATGACGTATCAAACTAAAGTTGGACAGGGCCTTATGTCACTTGGGAAATGTGATATCTGAAGTGGCTGCTGTTGTGCTGTTACTGCAGTGCCTTGTTTAAATACATTCTGTCTGACATGAATGAACCCTACTAAGCTATGATGCATCACAAGTTATGATGTAAAAGCTTTCTCTTTTCCTTTTTGTGCTGTTCATCACAGTCCAAACAAGCATAGCTATCAAATCTCTCTTCACTTTTGCTTCTCTTTTTGTTTGGGAAGCAAGAATCTCTCAGCAGCCAAGTGATATAATTGATACTAATAGAAAGCAATGCTCGGCCATGAAGCTTCTCTTGTGCTCTCTGTGTGTGGCCTCTCGAGGGTCAGAGATTTAGCATAAAAGGAGAGCCTGGTCTCTAAAATGTGAATTGCTGGTCAGGGTATAACTCTCCAACAAAAGGACATCTAGAGCAGAATCGGGCATTGCCGGGCTCATGGTGCGTTAACTTAGCAGGAGTAAATACGGCTTTTTATCCGTTTCTTCTGCTATCTGTCAGTGCAGATGACCGGTCTGTAACCCTTGCTTGGTAGCACACCCAGGAAGGACAGCTGGGACAGAGGGGTTCTGCTGCCACTTTGCCCAAATGTGCCTGGTCTTCTCATCGGGTGGGCTGGCCTGGCTTGGTGCTTGGCTGGCTGGGGGGGAGCGTAGCGAAGTCACTGCTCTCTCCTTCCCTTTCAAGGCAGCCCCCAAAGGGCTTTTCTCTTAAGCAATTTGTAGTTAGTAGCTGTACAAAAGGGGTTTTATCCAGAAGTGATTACATTCTTTGACTTCTTGAATCATTTGGAGTACTCTGGAAATGTCATAGCATTCAGTGAAAACTGCTGACAGCTCTTCATATCCTAAGGGGGTATCCCATTGTTGTTACAAATGTATTCAATGTAAAATAATGAAATGAAAATGGGCAGAATGTCTCTCTTTCTAGTCTAAATGTAACAAAAAAATCCTTGCACATTTTTTAATCAAGACAGCTTTGCTATCTTGTGCATACTAATATAGTCTTTTAACAATAATAAAAAAGAGAGCATTCCTAAAATTCAATTTATCAGCAGTTATTTGGTTAGTGGCATAATACTTGGCTTGATATGATTGATTATGATTGTGACAAAAGAGATCTTTCAGTTTTCAGCCCAAGAGTAACAGAACTGGGCAGCCAGTACCATTAGACTTTTTTTCCTCCACGTTTGTATGGGGATATTTTTATCCTATCATGTTTTTGAATAACATTTTTCAGGCCTATCTCACATTCTGTATGAGTAGTGCAGCTCCCAGAAAAGGCAATGGACCAGATTAACCACTGATGTCATTTCACACATACAGCAACCTCATCGAACTGGCACATATGTTATTCAGCTATTTTATAAATTGAATTCAGAAAATGTTGAAGGGAGTATCCCAGTAGAGGAAGCATAGCTAACAAATTCCCTCAGCAAGACTTACCTCACAACTCAGCTGTGATATATGATGGGGACTGTTCTCTGAAAATCTGGGCCGTTAACTCTTGCCATTGGGTTGCCATGTGAAATGAAGAAAGAATCCCTTTCTTACTGCAGAAAAAAGGTGTGAGGAGTGTTAATATGAGTTAGGAATAGAGCTGCACACCATTATAAGCCACAATGAAAATATACAACAAAGGGGAGAACTGCTGAAAGCAGAACAGTGTTGAAAGTGGTGTCCTATATACTTCATTTATATTATTTACATAATAAAGTGTTTTTTGAACAGTGTGAATCATTCTCCAGCTCCAGCAGAAAGCAACAGCTGTGTGCACCAGCACTCAGACTGTCTCTCTGTTATTTAAGGCACATCCTTTTTGCCAGCAGAAATAATGCCCCAGTGTAAAGCTTGACCGGAGGTTTTATTCCTCCACATGTTTCCCTGCTGGATTTCCTTATTTTTCTGTATCTGAAGCTGTTCTTTCCTGCTGTTATGTTCATTAACTCCACCTCCAGAACGAGCAGCTGGAACCAGCCCATGTTTCCCTATAAAATGACAGTACTTGGCAGCAAGGTTGCAAGACCCTGCTGCATCTTCCTTTAGCTGTTGGCTCGTGGTTATTTTACATGACAGTGAAGAACAGCCAAGCAGCTAGGATCTAGGATCAATGCATGCTTTAAACAGGCCACTTCCTATGCACTGGTGTAATAAGTATAGATCAGTGAAGAATAAACCCATTGCATGAGTGACAGAAGTCTGTATAACATTTTCTTTCTGTTGTTTCATGATAGGAAGCTTTGCAAATGATTTCAGAAGTGCAAAGATATGACAGTGTTTGTTACCATGCTTGTTTTTATTATAGATGTTAAGGTCTTGGATGTCTTGAAATATTATGTGCTTTAGCAAGGAAAATGCCTCTGCTATGCTGCGGAAAGCTTGCTCTGTGCAATATGTTTCCACCAGAAAAGATGCTTGAACCACCCAAGTGGAACAAGTGAAGAAAAAACCCTCTAACAAAAAGAGTAGGTGCCTTTACGGAGTTTAGGCTGGTAGCCTGGATCGTAGGACGTGGGTTGAAGGGATCCTGGGTCCAGCCTAGGAGGGTCTGTCCCAGGGCGACTGTGAGGTGATGTCTGCCTTCCTCTCTGCCCCAAAGACACCGGTCCACATTGCTACCCCGTGGGGTAGCCCAGTCTGTGCGGTATGTGGAGGGATGCGTGTCTTCTGCACCAGATTTACTCATTAGGGCCTTTCCTGGTGGGGCATTCCTTACAGACCTGGGTCCCAGGAGGTTCTGCAACCAGAAGCCAGTTCCTTTAGGTTGTTTGCCAGATGGCGGCCTTATGCCGGAATTGGTCAGTCCCTGCACCTAAAACTGGCTCTGCATTTTAAAGTCACAGCAGCCAGCTAAGCTAGAGGAGATGAACTGCTAAACCTCTCTCAGAGCTAACATCTGAAATGTAGGTAATAAGACTTCCAGAGTCTTGTTTGTTACAAAAGATGTCTGCTTCCAATTTTCTTCCAGTAAGTACCTGCTTTATAGAGTGCTCAATTAATTGTCATCACAGCACTCCATTGGCTTTGGGAGGTTAGATTACACCCATTTGGAGATTAATTTTAGGCCGCTGTATTTGTTTTAACCAGTTTTTGTAATGAAACTGCAACCTCATTTATGTTTGTTTATGTTGTAATTAATAACAGCTAAATATTAGATACATAGGAGAACTCTGCTCAGACTCCAAGGGTGATAACTCAGGTTAGAAGTCTCCCCAAAACAAAGTGCCTGCACAATCTGGAGCATGTCCTTGGCATTTAAGTGGTTTAAAGAAGGTGGCTTGTGCAATTATTAATTATTTCTGCTTCCACCGGGGGTCAAAACCAGACAGAACACAGAACTTCCAAAAAGAATGGGAAGGAGTGAATTCATTTCTTGAATTTCAAAGTATATCTTTGATCTTTTTTGTAGGAAATTTTAGTTGTTCGTTTCTTCAGATCAATTCACCCATCTCCAGGTGTCATAAAATGCCTTCAGAAGAATAGGAATGTTCATTTTAGCAACAATAGTACATTCCAAAATTATAAAATCTGTTAGGAATGGTTACTAATTATCATTGTCTGGAATAGAAGAAATTATAGAAGCCATTAAAACACAGAGGGCAAGGAAATAAAGGTGAATGTCTCACATCTTAAAGTTTTCAAGAAGAAATTTAATTTAAAAGATAAGGATCCTCCCTGCAGATTTAGAAAGACAGCAAACCTAAATATTTCAGATAAGCCTCATCAACCTAGGCACAGTGTTGATATAACTTAGGGTTGTTAAAAATAAACCACAGTGGAAAAGAAACTGGAAGTACCTATAAACATTGCCAGGATGGAAGTTAGGGAAGCTGATCAGAATGCGGCGGTAGCCATTTCATAAAATGTTAGAACGGGGATAATGATCTAGGTAAATAATACTGCAAATGTAAGCATGTGATATTTGAAATCGACATCACACCCTCACCTGAAGCACAACTTTCAATTCTGTTGGCAAAAGGGTTTTAGGTAAAAGTCACTGAGAAAAGTAGTTAAGAGACGAGTCAGAAAAATGATAGGCAGGGAGAATATGAATAAGAGGGGATGTAATAAATGTGCTTAGAGAAATAATGAGAAATCTTGCACTTCCATGTACTTTTATTGCAAGAGCAAACATTTTAAATCAAAAGACATGAAATCTGATGTGTCGGGCAACATTCACTGAGGAGCCATTTGACTCGGGACACTGCCTGTTTTCTGGGTAAATGTATTGAGCGCTAGAAAAGAGGGAAAAAGTCCTCTAAAAATTGTTTGCGCTGGCGTGAATGATTGTCATCCTCAGAAATTTATTTCTTAAATCTGGAGCAGACCCTGGGGAACTGCAAATATATGAAAGGTTTTCTAGGCACCATATGGTGGTTATGAAAGGATCTAACACAGGCCTACTTTTGAGTCAGAAGAATGGAAACGAGGAGGGCTAGATCTTGGAAGGCAGTATGTTCATGATTATGAAACCAAATGTGGTAGACAGACTTAAGCCCTCTACACTTCAGCAACACTTGCTCTGTATCTATTTATAATTCATTTTGCTAGAGGGGCATTATACAAGTGAGAAAATACTCTTCCGCTCCAGCTTGGGAGTGAAGAAACTGTTGTGACAAAAGAAAAGCAATTAGAGCTATTTCAGGTGTCTGTAAGAGCGCTGAATGCAGCCCCACGCTTGCAGAAGAGCGCTGCCTTTGCGGTGGTCTTGCTTCCCGTGCCGTGAGAGCGGTGGCTCGTAGCGAGCGTCTCCCTGAACAGGCGGCTTGGCAGGGTTTGCGTTGTGTTGTTCTTTGGCAGAACAAAGCTTGATATCGTGCGACTACGTACACTAGTGCTGGTAAGGCATGTTAGAGGATGTTGTTTAAAGCAGAGTGAGTTCTTTTTGGACAGCTGTGTTGCGCTAGAGGATTACTTTCTCCGTCATCTCCTCCCATCCTGTGCTGGAGAGACGCTGCGATAACGTTTTGCTTGTACTGGCACGGTCCCTCTCCATGGCATTCCCAGCTCCTCATTTCCCTTTGTTGCTGTTCCAGCCCTAGGAGTCCCCCCAGTTGAGTGCTGTGGTGTTTGGGAAGGATCTGTTTTAACTGTCCACATCCCTCAGAGCAGCTCAGAACCTGCTGGGGCTTTTGTTTTATGATAACAATAGGAGTGCTGCAAAGCATCAGTTGTTTGCTCGTGCCATTCCTCTGACAAGCTGGCGCCCACTCCCCCGTCAGGCAAACCAGTAACATGAGGGAGCAAGAGCCGTAACCTCGGCTGCCTTTGCACAGCTGGGGGTGCCTGGAGCCCCCCAGCCCTTCGCCCCAGCAGCAGCCCGGCTCCGCTGAGGTTGCTGACGACCCTCTAGGGCGTCTTGCAGCACAAGGGTTTCATCCTGCTCTTCGCAGGGACCAAAGCTTCCTTCTGAGTCCCGCTGGTGGCCCAACAGCCATGCACCGTGCATGGGACCACAGCCCATGCACCGTGACCCCCGGGGCTCCGGGCTCTCTCTGCAACACCCTCTGACTGCGTCCCCCTTGCCAGCCGTGCCGCGGCAGCGTGCCTGCCTGCTGGCTTCGGGAAGGGCTCCTGAGGCTTAGGACGGAGAGAAGGGAGAGGGAGAGCAAGCCAGGCCAGCAGCTCGGCAGTTCTCTGTACAGAAGCAAACTTCCAGGAACGCTTTCAGGTTGGCTTTGTCTCCTTTTCACCAGCAGCAGGCTTCGAAAAGGACCCCAGGAAGAGGTTCTCGCTGTACCGCGGCGTGCAGCACGTTTGGGTCGGGCTGCTGGTGCCTGTGCGAGAGAGCCGAGGGGCGGCAGGAGGAGTGCTCATTCATCCTCAGTGGCATTTAGCAAAAAATACATAGTTGGCACGTTGGGAAAATGCATGTCCAAGCAGAGGTGAATTTCTTGCTGTGAGAGAGCCCCTGATGTCTATTTCATTAACTCCTTTATTTCCTTGGTACAAATAATCTTCAGGGCAGCCAGGTATATTTAAATAGATAACACTGGAACCTTTTATTTTTCCAGTGATCCTATTCAGTAATTAATCCAAGTGGATCTGTACTGGATAGCAGGATTTGGCACAGAATAGCTCATCCTGCTGTAAAAACTGGGAAATCAGCGGGAAGAGCTGACTTCAAGTGTCAGGGTTTCAGTGCAGAGAACAGAGGTGTATTTTTGTTCCCCCATGGTGCAGATCAGGGATGTCCATCTACTGAGCACAGATACTGTTTCAATTACTTATTGAAGTTGGACTCTATTGCTGGTACTATAATAACATTTTAGAAAATATAAATGCTTAAACAAAAGAGCTTGAAGAATTCCCTGCTGAGGTATTATTTCACTGCCTTACATAGAGCAATTCTGCCTCACAGAATGAAATTGCAAAGATCCAGCTGTAGCTGGATAGTACGCAAAAGGGATGAATGAGGATTTTGCTTTAAAATAAATAAATAAAAAAATTATAACTAGTTTTCATTAATTTTTTTAACAAATATTATCTGGAATTCTGAAAAAAAACTTTGATGTAAGTTGAATTCATCTATATAACACCATAAGGGAAAGTTTGTACAAAGTATTTTATTTTTCAAGTTTGTTCAAACCTGTGGTAAAATGCAGTAAAGAATGCTCCGTGCCCGGTTGTCAAAAGCTGCCAAAAATTAATTACAGTGCCCCTCTGATCTACTGATGTGTGATCTGAAAGCCTCACGTTTTAACTACTTTTCCAGCTTATAATATGGACTTTGGTTTTGTTACACTATGCCCTTGTTTACAGCAGCATGTAGAAAACGAGGATAGTATTAAATAAAACTATTTGAAAATGGAGCAGATCATTTATAAAGTGCAAGTAAGTTACTGAAAAGCCATTCACACGTAGGAATAGCAGAAGCATTAATTATTCTGCTTGCTGTAAGTGTCAAGCTATAATGCCTCCTAAAGCCCCCATCAGGAAAGAGTGGCAGGCCAGATGAAAACTGGGCATCCTCTTTCAACCCCGCCACTCTTTCCTGCGGTGGTTTCCACTGTTCAGCAAGATGCCAGGCTTTAACTTACATCCTTTGGAAGTCAGCGCTCTTGGCAGTTTAGGCAGTACGTGCTAAATTTCTGTCAATGTAGTGAACTGATTTACCTGGTTGTCCCAGAAGATGTTTCCCCAGTAGGAAAGAGCAGGACCAGTGGCTTGGGGGAAAGCTGGAGCAAATCGAGGGCTCAGTTCAGTGACGTGCTAGGCCACCTTCAGCTCCAGTCTGTCGCAGGACTGCACATTCGCTCTGTAGAAATTATCACCCCGTTTACAGTTATTACATATCAACGCAATGAAAATTGGAGATTAACCTTTTCAGTATGCACAGAAATACACCAGCCTGCCATTCATTTCCAGTGACATGCTAACGGTTTCCTGAACCTTGAAAACCTGCTGCTAGGGCATTGAATTGAGAGAGCTACACACTTCTTATTTTCCCTGTCTAATACAAATATGCTTTGCCCAGTGAAAAAGGTGATTTTCAGGTGATGTCAGTTGTTACAGCTGAGGACTGTCTGCATCTGACTGCGTTGTCAGATGGTACTGCTGGAAAACGTGATCTGCTCCTCACTTTGGTCTCCAGTAGCAACACAGATTTCTCTGTATCTAGTGATATTCTGACAGAAGCCCTAAAAGGTTATATATTGTTTTAGATGAAAATCTGGTAAATATAACAATATTTACAGTTATGGAAGTAGCACAGATGCTGAAGTCTTTGAAGACCCGACATCCTTTTCAGGAGGGTAGTAGAAGAAATTATCGAGTTAGCCTTCAAGGCAGCCATTCTTGCGTTCAGGGACAGAAAATGCTCTGCACACCATTTGAAATAACCCGTGACTCAGCAGCTTGGGTTGCCTGTCCCAGGGTGATGGACTCACACGCCACTGATCTACCATCATTCACCTCCCTCCCTCTTCCTCTCTTTCCCTGGGGTTGCAACTTTTCCCTGAGCAACTGAGGCTTTTCCTAATGCTGCTTCATTCTCAGGTAGTGGAATGTCATTAAGACCTCCAATGAAAGGATGATAATGCTCACAGAATTTAGCTTATATCAGGAAAAGAATTTAGGGTGTTGGAAAAAACTATATTTTAATCTGTTATAATTTCCAAATTCACTGATGCTTGAATTAAACATTCTGTGCTATTTTTTCATGTTGATATTGTCTTGGAGTTGGGAAGCTATTATTGGAATTCCACTCTCTAATCTGTCCATTCAATTATTTTGACATTGTGTACTACTTATGACCTTTTTAATATTCTGTCATTTGACTGACTGCCTATTCTCATTCTTTTTACTATTTACAGTTTTACAGCCCCATGGGGAAGGAATAACCATGCTGACTGTTAATGAAAATGTAGAATGCTGAAATGAGCCAAATGGTTCCTCAGACTGCTACAGTGCAGTATATTCATGAAGCTTAGCAAGAACAGCAGCGTGCGATGGTAGTCCTCAGCCCTCTTCCCACTGTAGTTGCTGCATGTTTTGCTCTTGTCTCATAAATCTGCAGAGAGCAGAAACAGCATTAAAGAGCTGTTCCAACAAAAATTCTAACATGATCATGTAAAATAGTAAAGAAAATGGGAAATTATGAATGCACATTATCAATTTTTTTCCCTTCAAGTTCACATTTTTTTTAGAGCAACACAGAGTACAAGAAATAAGAAATGAAGACCTAAGATGTGAACCTAAGTAAGAACAAGAATCTCTGCAAAAAATGGATCAGAGAGCTAAGTTTATGTGCCTGGTCAGCAAAACTGAGCTCAAAAAGATACACTGGGACTTTCAGTGCGATTTTTGTATTATGTCGGAGCAGTATCAAGTAGAGGACACAGTAGGAAGGAAAAATGGCAGAGACTTTTGGCCTCTCACAGGCTTATGACAGCATTAAGATGACTGTAAGCTGCCTGGAGCTGAAGCAGCCCACAGGCTGCTGAGGATGAAATAGTCCGTCAGGAACAGCTACGGGGACTCCATGGTACCGAAAGACTGCAAAGTGCCAGGAGACACCTCGCCCAGCTCCTGTGGGCTGGCTGGTGGAGCTGGAAGTTCTGTCCTATTTTGAATAGTTTATTTTAGAAGAACCAAATGTTACCAGAATTTGGAAGAAGATATGTTATTGGTAGTGTTGTATATGCAGTTGAAATCCAGGTGGTGGATTTAGAGGAGGGAATTAATTGTGTGTATGATAATAGATAATTGTGAATTTATGAAGCTAAGGTTTATGAAGAATTTCCTTTAAGCCTGTCTGAATGAAATAGGGCAGATACTTGCACACTAAAGGAAGCAGAGAATGAATATGAGCTTAGAGTAGAATATGATTTAATTTTTTCTAGCTGTTGCATTACAGTAGCTTTGATAATTTGTGCAGGGCTATTTTTCATTTTCTCGTTTTGCATGTGGCACAAGATAGAAGCTATAACACTCATAGTTAACATTTGAAGAGCATATGCAGAGTAACCAAATACTGGAGAAAATGTGGGCTTTAACCAAAGGGAGAAACTGATCTTATACCAGGAGCTATCTCCATCATATTTAGCCTCTAATTTTCCCGTATGTGCACTTGCATACTGTACCTTGTTAAGTATATTTGAAGGTTAGTTTTGCACACTTGCATGCTTTGTATCCTGGTAAAGATAGTGTGGTAGCCCACAGGACTAACTATGTAAAATCACAGGGTGGGATTAAAAACAGAGTCTCCCAGTGCTTAGTTGTATTGTTGTATTATGTGCCACGGAGCAAAGGACTACTGGGCATGACACAGCACTGGATGAAAAAGGAGAGAGACATGCTTTTGATTGACTTTGTAAAGAGTATGGGAAGCAGTGCCGAAAGAGGGCCTCTAAGCTTGTAATGGGAAATTTGTAATCAGAAATGGCATGGTTTATATCCTTCTGTATTTCTAATCATATTGTTGTCTGATCTAATCTAAAGCCTAAAGGCTTCGTGCTGGGTGAAAATTGCATGGGGAAATAGAATCTAGATAAGGTGCCTGTCATCTTAATATCAAAGCACTTGAATCCAGGGTAAAAATGGCAGGTTTTTGTTTTAGGAGAAGAAAGACCTTTTCCTTCTGTTGGATTCTGTGAACAACATGATTCAAAATGTCCTGGATCATTGGACTGCAGAGAGTCAGAGTCAATTAGGTTTCAAAACCATGGCCATGGTGAGGTGTAACTAATTAACTGACTGTGACAGATCCCGTATCTCACCAATATAGATTTGCCCGCCACTTCTTACTGTCTTCATCCCACAAAGGAAGAGCATGAAATAACTGCAAGCATTGTTCTCCAACAGCTTTTTTATATTCATCTGGAGTTTATGGAGACAGTTGGAAATAACTGGTTCTGGCATTTCTGCCACATCTCTTGGCTTTCTGGCAAAGCTGCTGGATAGCCTGCACCAAATTGAAAGTGCCTTGTTGCAAAAATTTTTGATTGAGAAATAGCATCTTTTAGATTTGTTTTACCCAAATTACTTAACACCATATATCGGAGCATTCGAAAGAGTAACAAGAAAAGTCACTGGGACCTCTTAATAGCACAGGTGAAGTGGAACTCTAATGCAGCACGTACCAATGGGTAAAACATTTAGACTACAAACCTCTCTGATTAGTCTTTAGCTTCAAGGCAAAAATAAATGCATTTAGTAGCAGTCATCTTGGGGTTGTCTTTGTGGATCACTGGAAGAGAAGTGTGATGACAGATAGGTGAAATATATGGCTGATAAAGTTAAGTGACAGATAGCAGAGCAGGAGCCTGGTTAGGGCCAAAGCTACCGAAGTATGAGGAAGACAGATATCTATAAATAAAGTGCATAAGATGTGGGAGCTGATAAGGAGAGAGGACAGTGTGAAAAATAAGCTCTGTAAGCCGAATGAAAACATATGGCTTAAGCTTTGGTTGTGTTCACTGCAATTATCACTGTGAAAGTTATCTGAATATTTTCCTTGCCTAGCAAGAAGCAAAAATATCACTTTTATCCCTGAATTAACAGAATCAAGAAAACTACAGAATCTGCAGAAGTCCTTTTGCAGCCCATTCCCCTGGGATGGAAAGGGAGAGGGCGAGACACCCCTGACATTCAGCAAAGGAATCCAAGTTATGCCTGCTGTGTGCCAAGTCCAAATCTGTCTCTTGTGAGAATGTTACCAGATTGGTAACATTCAGCACCAGGGAATGTGCACTCAGATAGCCACTGGCTCCCAAATGGTGGTGCCTGTGGGCAGATTTCAGGGGTCAGAGGGAAATGCGTATCCTCTCTCTTCTCCACCAGCCCCCAGAGCACAAGGAGGACCCTTTCGCAAAGTTATTTGTGCTTCAAACTTGTCCTAAGCAAAGAAAAAAAAATTGTATCTTTATTATTCAGTGGAACGAATCCCTTTTCTCCTGTTGTAGGTGCTTGAATTCGCAAAGCAGTTGGAGTGGGTTCGTGTATCTTCTCACAGAGTGCATGTTGGACTTTTTCTAGGCAATTTTCACTCCTCCACAATGAGTTAACATGAATGAGGCTGACACAGTGGTTGCTAATGAAGGCAGGTTAATGTATGGAGTATATTCCCCCTGTTTCTGCAGCTCCTACAACATTGAGACTACTTGGTTAGCAGACAGGCCCAAAGAGGTTATCCTGTCTGTCAAGCACCTTTACTAAGGCAACTCCAAAACCTGCCCGGCCTCCTACGGGGGACGTCTGTGCGCTGAGCGAGCAACCGCCAGTTCTGCATCCTCTGCAGGACCTGCTGGGCTCTGGACTGCAGGCAACGTTAGGCACGTTCGTTTAAAGGAACAGGCTACTTTTTGTGTTGAAATAAAGAAATTGAGAGGTATTCCGTGACATTACGGATGAATTTCTCAACACAGGAAGGTAAAAATTGGGTGTAATGTTCTTTAAAGCATCTGTAATTCAGTCTTGTGGCCTTCTGCTGAGGGATATATTAAAGCAAATACTGTATTTCAAAAATACTGTCAGCACACTGTGTCAGCTGCACAAGCCGTGCTTTTGCATAACTTTATGTTTTTGCTTCACTAGTATGTTTTCACAGTAAATAAGTGAGCAAGGGATCCTAAAAGTGCTGACCTTACTCCTGTATGCTGCTCTGTGGAATGTTTCCTATCAATCTGTCTCCTGGTGTAGCCTGGTTAGAGGCTTCTTATAGCTATTAAAAGGGATTGAAACCAAGCAAAGAGCAAATTGCACAATTTTCTAATACTTCTTCCCATAAAAGCAACTGCTAGAAAGATTGGCTGGGCAAGGAGCTGTCCCAAATCACGCTGTCCTCACGTTCCACTGAGGCCACGCGTTAGTGCATCCCCAGTACACGGAACAAGTTGATTTCCCTTTGGGATCTCCATTGTTTGGCCTTTGCGCATTGTACAGAGCTTGGTGCCGCATGTCCCCACGTGTTCTGGGGGCCATGGAAGCCGGGGAGGACTGGACGTCCATGTGAAGCCCCATGGGTCCCCTGTTCAGTGGCAAAGGATCAGCCGTACTGGGATGTGAGGCACAGACCCCTGTGAGGAGGCTGTGCAATTTCTCCCGACGTCCCCTGTCACGGCGGAGGATCCGTGTGTGCCGCCTTGCTCCCCGGTGTTCTTCCTGGTTGCCACGGAGACGGCGCTCTGCCTTCGCTTTACCGTCCGGGCGTTTGGGCCTGGTTCCTCAAAGAAGCAGTCGGGGGGATGTTTTTTCCCTCGAGCGTTAAGTAATTCCCCAGAATCGCATCTCTCTGCCTGTGCCGCCCTCTGCCATTTCTCTTTCATTTAGAAAGCCCTGTCTGTGAAAGGGGGAATGGCTTGGGATAGAGTGTGATGGCCCGGATGGGGCCGTTCCCTGGGGGAGGGAATCATTTGTCACCAGCTCATGTCTATGCACCCATCAGTCCCAAGATTTTCCTCAAGACCCAGTGACCTGGCTCAACCTTTGCTATTATGCTTTCCTTGCAAAAGAGCTAAAGGAAAATATGTAGGGACACGGTGTCGCACAACAGAACAAGACAGCATTGCATATGTTTGCTGTCTCACAGAGTGGATAAAGAGTGACAAATGGCTGGCACCTTTTTGCTTTTTGCGTCGTCCTTGGCCATGATCAAGTTCTCTGCTGTCTCATGGTCATGAAGAAGTTGCGTTCTAGGAAAGTCTGCCAGTCCCATCTTCCTTTCCTTTACTGCTTCCCCAGGCATATAAAAATCTGCTTTGATAAGTTTCTCTGTGTTTATTTCCCTGTGTGCAAGATGTAGTTCCTATTGTGGAAGGTGCTCTTGCTTGTTTGTACTGCTGGCCCTAGAGAACACTGGAAAACAGAAATGACGGTGCTCTCCCTAGCTGTACAAACACAGATAAAATATCTCCATAGTTTGGAGAGTTTACATCTAGATAATACAAGATCCAGAAATATTCAGGAGTCTGATAATCTTCACAACAACAGTGAGAGAAATGGAGGTGCTTCCACAGAGGTATGGAAAAAGGCAGCGAATACACATTACTAGACAAGGGTGGGTTGATATTTTCATGTGTAAGACCAGAGTGGGAGACAGTGAGAAGCTGAACCTGGGAAAAGAAGATTACTGTTCTGTGATACAATGGGTTGTGAAGGCAAGGATAACAACATAGCTTAGCGACTAGTTTAAACAGAGAAATAGATACAATACTGAAAGCATCACCATTTTTGGAATGCATTCTAGGCTGAGAACACATGTTGCTAGGAAACTTTTATATTAAAAGGCATTCATCTTTAAACCTTGGGAACACAGTAATAGCTTTTCCTCTGTGCTAGGGAAGTTCTTTTAATGTCAGTCCTGACGTTACTTAGACAAGTAGTACGCGAAAGGAAGAAAAATACCTTGAATTGTCTTGGGCAAAGATTAAAAACTAAGCTTATTTTTAGATAGCTTGCAGGGTTTAACTGAGCTTTAGTCATTCTGGTCTGACTAAAAAGAGACTGATAAACAAAGATGATTATGCTTTGTTTGATAAGATGTTTTATGGAATGAGAATTGAAATGTGTGTGAAAAAAGGTTTAGTTAGCCCAACCCAGAAGCTAACTTGGCTTATGGCAAGACTCAACAGGCTACCATCTGGAGAGGAGGATAGTTAATAAAATTCCTTCAGGTTATTGCATTCTCATCTGCAGGCTTTCTGGCATTGTTTCCTCACTTCATAAAAATTCTGTATACAAGTCTCTATAGCTTCTGTAAACTCTTTCTAAAAATCCCCAAGCATCAAATCTCTTGAGGCCAGTTTCTAATAATTTTGCTGATGTTAAAAACCTGCTTCCTGAGCAGAGAAATCTTGAGAAAAGAGTGGAGCTATTTGTGGGGTTCTCTGTTGGAATGAATCCCAGTCTGGTTCTAGTAGTTCCTAACCCTAATACTTTAAGATGGCATCGCCTATTTTTCTCATGTACTTTACCTTGCATTTTGTTCACTCTTTTTCTTTTTCTTTTTTTTTTTTTCATCAGTATTTCCTTCCTTCTCCCCCTAGCCCAAGGGTAGCTACCTCCGAGCACTCTGTGACTGATCTGATTACAAGCCGGCATCCTGAGATGCCTGATGGTTGCGGTGGCAACTTCAGCACCTCCCTCCCACTGCTGCCGGGCTCTCTGCTGTGCAGGTTCAGCTGCCTGGGGAATTGCACAGAAAACAAAAGTTACCGGTTTTGCTCTCCCTCTATGCCCTGATCACACTGAAGGTCTGACCTGTTTGCCATGCCAAGGTCAGAGTTTAAAACAAGTTATAAAACATATGACGGTTCACTTAAAAATAAAATAAAAAATAAAAAAAATAAAAAAGCACTACTGATAAGAACATTAGGAGTAGTTTTAATAGGCTTTTATTAGTAGTATCCCTATGTGACGTGCCCTAATGTGTTGGGAGCTTTTCCATACTATGTTCAGCCTCTAGCTCTTCACGTGTGTTAAGGAGAACTGAGAGCTCTTCCTTTCTGTCTGGCACCTCCAGAAGGCAGCGATACTGCTCTGGGTGAGTTCTGCGATTCTGAATGGCTTCACTGAGAGGGGAAAATGCTCTCTTAGGACTGATATTAAACATGTTTTTAAGTGAACCTAAAAGTAACGTCCTTTGTGTCTTCATGAGGGAGAAAAGAGTTCTGTGCGATGAAGGTTGTTTTCTGGGTAGAAATGATAGCATTCAGCACATCAGCTGATACACCTGGAAAAAGCAGACCCGCTTTAGGGCTCTACGTATTCATAACTTAAGATTTCTCTACTTAACCAGAGTGGAAAAGTAAATTTGAGCTGTTGGAACAGAGTAATGCTTCTGAAGGTGTTATGTAGCTCTCCCTTGAGGATGAGGACAAAAGAATGAGTTGGTGCTTGTGGTATTCTCTTGGCTTTGTTAGCATATGTTGCACACAATCTACTTTTTCTAGTGTTTTCTTACAGGGATATGGATTAATTTAACAGTTGGAAACCTTTCAAGGCAGGAGCCATCTTTGTTTTCTGTGCTGGTAACACCGTTCATTTTGTGCCTGATGCTATTTAGGCACTGACGGAATATAAATGAGTAACAACAGATGTTTGTGTCCCTAGCATGTATGTTCATACAGGCACTAATTCTGCAAACACTCCTGCAAAATGCACAAAAGTGTGACACTTGGGCAATTAACCTCATAACCAGTGGGATGGATGAGTAAACCTGTACTGCAGCATCAAGAGCTGAATGTTATATAAATAATAATTATATTGCAGGGCGTCTTTCTGCTGATGCCCTGTTCATCTTCCTTGTAGGAGTTAGAAAACAAAAGTAGCTGAATACTTAATTATGGCAGGCTAAGCGGAGATCACAATCACCTTTGAAACGATTCCAAAGCACAGACTTCCATCTTTATGGTAACACGTTCTCTCTTATGCCACTTGGTGGAGCTTAGTGATTTTGGCTATCACATACATTGTTTTGCAGACTTACTCTTTGATTACACAATCAATTGACGGCATACCCTGAAAACTGAGAAAATCCCCACTAAGGAAGTAAAAGCAAAAGTTTACCATAAGTTCTAATGAAGAAGATACTGATTCCTGGATGCTGATGAAATTGGTATTCATCCCTTCTCCTCTTGAAATCAGTAAAATATATGCTGTTTGAATTTTGAAATAAAAAGTTAAAATGCAGGCTTAAGGTTTTGATATTTTTGATGTACAGGAGGAGAGTTGTGTAGAATTATGTCATGTTTGGTGTATTTTTAAGATTTGAAATAACGTTAGGAAATTTACCTTTAAAAGTTTATCATTATAGAATTTTGTGTAATAAGGGCAATGTGTGCCTGCATCTGTGTGAAAGACTTCACTTTTGTGTGAATGTGTGCTTTTCCTCAGCAAACTTGCGAACGGTGAGCAGATCAACAGTTAAGCGGGGAAATGATTATATCACACGCTGAGTCTGCCTTCATTTAAACCAAGAGCTGGTCAGTTCAATAAGGACAGAATTGGGATGTAGGCTTATTATGTGCTCAGCTGAAACACTTGTGCTCAGAGCCTACCTGGAAATCAAGGATATTACACCAGTTTGACTCTGTACTATCTGTTGTTAAATATAAACTAGTTAATCCACAAATCTCACCAAGTCCTCGTTTTAATGTTTACCTAATACTTTATTCTAACTTATCTGACTTCAGACCTTGGTATGGGGTACCCAAAGTGAGGGTACCAATCTGTCACTTTTATTTTTGTATTTATGTTGTAACTCGCAGGCCTTGATGATTCTTCCTAAATCCTTCCTAATGCAAGATGCCTGTTGTCTGCTAAGCAGTCTTGAGACATAAAGGTTTCATCTGCAGTCTCTTTGCTGTTGGCAGGGAAGAAAAGGTAAAAGAAAGAAACAAAGAGAGGACCCAGCTCTGAAATGCGTTGTATGTGGTCTTAAGTGTCTTCCTATGTAGGCGGCTTAGGGCAGTCGGTGGTTTTTCTGGCTTCCTCATAGGAACTGGAAGCAGTAACTGTGCGGCTTCTTTTTACTGTAGTATTTCCCAAATTCTTTTTTGTTGTGTTGTACTGACGGATGAGAAGGAAACTTTTAACATAGCAATGTACCATACGGATTTATCAAATACTGAAAAGTGACAGTATGTCAGTGCTCTTCTGGTGTGGCATTTGACAAGGGATGAGCAGATTTCTGTCAGGAGCTCTAAAAGCAATCCGGAGCTGGCTGTAGTTATCTCTAACACATACGTACCACTGGCTAATGTTTGGTGCCTAGCCGTTAGTACTTATTACGTGAAAAAGAGCAGTGCAAGTAATTCTGCCCAGAAGGAGGACAGAGCTTAACCTGACTTTGTTCAGACGTTTGCAGGGGATTTGGTAGAGAGAGAAGCAAGATTATACCAAGCGACTACGTATGACTGCGTGTGACAAGACCCGTGGTGCACATGGCACTTTCTTGTATAGCCCATGCTCCTCGCCCACACCTTGCTTGCACTGATGGACCTCTTTTGTCCAGGTCATTGTGTGTTTTCCTGTGGTCTCCTGGCACTCCAGTAGACCAGTCTGTACCAAAAGGCTGGAAGTCATGTACCTCGGTCACCTTGGGAATGTGGAAAGCTCCTTGTCCTTCTGTGAATCCTTGAACTGGCCTGGAGCTCCGTGTGTCTGCGTGCTGACACCTCTCAGGGCTAATGGTGCATGCTACTCACCCAAAAATGAAGTGCCGGCATGCTAAATATATGAGGCTTCTTATGAAGAGGGTGGAGAGTGAAGGCTCTCTGCAGCCTAGGCGTTGTCTCTCAGGTACTTTGTTTTCCTCCATGTGTGCCATGGTCTCTGCATTACTCCTGTGGTTTACCTTGTGTATGTTGTTTTTAGTTGGAGTTGCTGCCACAGCAGCAGTACTTCCAATTGTAGCTGTTGATCACAGCGGTGTGTTCGGAGTCACTGTAGCCAGCCAGATGAAAGGGTGCGTTCCTCATACCACACTGCTGGTTCTGGTTCTGGTTTGTAAAATGAACCTGTTCACTGCAATGCGTGTTGCACGGAGGGAAGTTTTTGTGTGGTAAGGTTATATGCTCTCATCGCTTCTTCAATTTGTGAGAAAAAACAGGATCAAAGACGTAAGTACAGCAAGCAGCATTGTGCAGAGACGGGATGAGCAGATGTTCTTATTAAACTTAGAAGAACTCATGCCTCATCTTTTATGTTATAAGGAATACTGGCATTGTCATTCTATCTTAAATCTGCCTATTTTGCAACACAATGTGTTTGACATGCTGTTTGATAAAATACAGCTCCATACAGCTAAAAAATATAACCAGAAGTAAAGGCTATTCACTTTCTCAACATAAACATTGTAATTTTGGAGAGTCCTGTGTCATGAAGTACCACATCGCACTATTTTGCCCTATTCCTTATTTTTATCTAGTCCTTATTTAGCTCTATCCATCTGTTTTATTCTTATTATAAAGGTACTGCAGGGATCATAACACAAAATGGCACAAGAAGAGAGAGAGAGGTTTTAAAAAATACCAGTGAGCTATTTGAACTCTTGCAATCCTCGTGGCCACACAGAAGCATTTGGAAATTAATTGGGCAGTTCATTTGAGTTTATTGCAGGCTCAAAGCCATCACTTCCTGGCAAATAAAAGCAGATAAATAATTAAATACAAACTTTTGAATTACGCAGTAATCCTTAAACAACTATTAATCATCACTGGTCAGCTTTGGGGTGGGAAAGGTGATAGCCTGCCTGTCTAAAAAATAAACTTCACCTTCGTGAATTGGCACGGAGAGATGATGCTCCACGTAAATCACACGGAAATGGAGAGTAACTGTGTGTGCTGTCGTTCTGCTGACTCAGCTGCGCTTTACAGAGGCCTGAACGCAGCTCCCTGGGGCAGGGAGCAGGGAGTAGACCTCAGTAACGCCATAAGGCAGAGAAGATGCTGTCTGTGCATTTCTTTGCAGCACCATTAAGTTTCTTATCCTAAGGAATCTGAGAGGGAAGGTTGTGGCACATTGTTAAAGGATGAATAAACTCCTATTAAGATCTGTAGGAATTAAAAACAAAACTTTTTTTGAGTTTAAGTTGCCATGCATGCTAGAGTGATATATTGTACCAGTGTCACATGTGAGGGCAAGCAAAGATGAATGGCATTTATCCACTTCTGATTCAGGTGATGCACATTATCCCCACTTGTTGCTGCCCAGCCTGCTCTACCTGCTGGGTGAGTTTGCCGGCAGCATCCATGATTCCTCTGTACAGAGATTCTTTTTTACACATTTGCAATAAAAGTTTATATTAACTCAACGACTTGAACTATTGTATCTATAAACAAATAGCTAGAACAGAACACAGATGACCTAATTGAGACTATATTGTGAAGCTGGGTTTTTCAATTATTATTATTCTTTTAAAGAAAACACCATTATTATGTAACACTGTGTTAGGGCCAGTAGCATATGTGCAGTGGTAAGAGCACACCCGCCGTGCAACTGAAGGTAGCTCTCGATAAGTATTTGACCCATTTTTAATCAAGTTATAAATTACATAAAAAACAAGTTAATAGAAAACCGAAGGCCAATATAAATGTTTCCACAGTGCACTGCAAACATTTATTTTAAACAAATAAAAAATTTCTTAGTATCTGAGAACCTGAAAGTCAAGCTGTTAGCACGGGGAACTGGACTTAACTTTCTCACACCAAACTAACAAATACAGAAAGAAAATAATGGCTGTTATTAGGAGAAAAAGGTTATTTTTCTCCTTTTTTAAGATCACACCAGCCATTAACTTGCCCAAGCTGTCCTGCGCTGGGGCAGCGGCTGACTGGTGCTTACACCAGCCGGTGGTGCGGCTGGGGGAGCTCCGGCGGAGCGGCACTACCTGCTTGTCCGGCGGAGATGTCCGCGTGTGCTTGTGCGGCTTGTTCGGCTGTTCGCACGGAGAGCGAATTTCATCAATGGGGGTGAGCATTTTGGCTTCCATCTGTGCAAAGAACAGTTCTTGAAGTCAAAGGCTTGGTTAAGGTCGCTACAGCAGAGGTAGTACCTTCATCACCTTTTTGATGGGAAGTGCCACAATCTCCGACGCCACCTGCACACCAGCTTGCTCCAGTGGTGAATCTATTTCAAGCTGCTCGTATGTTGCTCTAACAATCAGGAAAACTGCAAAAGTTTACCTTTTTCTATGCTCTTTGGTAATAAAGCATACCCTTAGCTATCTGTCTGTCTACTGGCTTGCACAGAGCTGAAGTCAGGATAGCAGAAGAACCAGTAGTTTATTTTCGTTCTGGGTAAGGCAGGCAGAGCAAACCCACTAAAAGAGCTGATGGAAACGTGGCTGGCCGGACTCCACTCACACCAGCCAGGGAGTCTTTGGCTAGACTGTAGGAATGAAGGCTGTGTTGGTCTTTACCGGTAGGTTTCCTTCAAAAGTCCACCCTGCGGTGACTGCATAACCAAGCGCTGAATGTTTCTCCAGCTGCTGTATCTATTCTGGCTGTTAACGCCCAGGAAGGCGTTATTTGTTAAATATTAAAACTATTAAAAATCATCCATGTAAGCAGATTCCGATATTTGATATTGGGTTCCATTTGATAGTGGGTCGCTATTAAGTTTGTGACGTCCAAACTGTGTTAATTTTTCAGTAGCCAAATGGACACCAGAAGAGCACTGGGCACGCGCCCTCCCGCCGCTGGACACCACAGGCAGCAGCAGAGGACGCTCGGCAGTGAGAGCGTGGGGTGAGGACGGCTCCTGCTTCGCTTACGGAGCAGCGGCTCTGGTAAGGAGTTCCCAGTGCAGCTCAGTGGTGTTTATGCTCTTGGCTCGTGTCTTGGAAGGCTGAGGTTGCGCTCTTAGGCTGATCCCTGCAGGTTGAGAGGAACAGGGTGTTTTCTTTGTTAGTGCACATTGGTTTGGTTAATACTGTTTCTACGCTGAGGAAGGAGTCTGTTTAGAGCCCTGGGAGGGGGGCAATCCTTTCAAATTTGCATGATCTAATGCTATAATAGGGAGATAATATTCAATCCTCCATAATTGCCAGGTACTTTGTATTTTTTCCCCCTGATTAAAGCGTAATTCCAAAAGATAATGATGTCCTTTCCTTTCTCTCCTGGTTTTTGATGTAGTCCTCATCTGAATGTATAGACATTTGCCTTCCTCCAAGAAGGCCTGGCAGTGAAAGACAAAGGGATGCATCAAGTCTTTTTTTCCCCCCCCTTTTTTTTTTTGATTGGGGATTTGGGGTTTTGATATTTGTTCGGCTCTAGAATACTCCCCATTTTCTTTTGTCTAACTGCTGAGTGAAATGTTGGCTGCTACTTCTGGTTGTTTCATTAGCCTGAATCTTGTCCTTTTACCTACATGGTGGGGGGAATTTCTCTAGCTGGGAAGAGAGTTCCAGGTCAAGTTTATCTAATAACTGGGAGGTGTCAGGGCTCCTAACCTTTCCTGCTTTTCTCTTGGTACCTTCATCCTGCCTTCTGTTTAATAAACTTCTGCCCACGGGGTAAGAGCCCAACGTACAGAACTAACAGTAGGTCCTTCTGTAGTTTCATACATCATGAAAACCTGTGTTTTCTGACACAATTGCAAGTCCTAGAAATATTGTATTGTGTTCAAACACTTCAAAAAGCAAACCACTGAAGGATCAAATGTTTCCAAACCCTGAATTATTAGTCATCAACCATGATTTTAAAATAAAAATAAGAACTAGAGCTTCTATTAAAAAAACCCCACCTGTTTTCTTATTTTAAAGTTTTGTTATTGTTGTTATAATCCCAACTGAAGATGAATAATGAAAAGAAAAACTGATTATGGTTGCTTGGCAGTCAACTTCCCTGCATTCAGAAATCTCAAGTAATAATTACTGGTAAATCTGTTTTTTTTTTTTTTTTTTTTCATATTTATTTGTTTAGTTAAATCTTAATTACCAAAACATACTGTGTATGTGTGCTGGAACTTAATGCCTCAGAGAGCAGCACTGCCACAGCTGCCGATGGGCACAGCCTCCAGCGAAGCAAGCCTCGGGCCTGCCCTCGGGGAAGCAGAGCTTCAGGTGCCTCCGGCCGGCCCAGCCGCACGCGTGCACAGCTCGGCGCGGTGAGGTCCCGGCGCACGGCGACTCACGGGGCCGCCGGCCTGCTGGCAGGGAAGGGACAGAGCGAAACAAAGGGAAACCCAGACACATGTGGCGGTGCGTTCAGCCCTGCAGCGCTGCCGAGAAAGGTGCTGTGCTGCACTGCCAAGCGCCACGACTAAGTTCTTTCTTGTCTATGGCTTGCGTTTGCAGGATTACGAAAAATGAGGAGCAGGAAGGGGGGTTGGTTCCTTCCAGGCGATTTTCCTGCTAACTGCCCCCGGAGCGAGCGGCCCTTTGGCGCAGTCACCCCCGAGTGCGGGAGCCGGCGGAGCAAAGGGCGCCGGGGCTGCGGCCGGGCCCCGCCCCGCAGCGGGCCCGGCACCGAGATGCTCCCGCGGGGCGCGGCCGGGACGCG